>SJYT01036081.1:84031-132050 GCA_006410635.1 Cephalophus harveyi | reverse complement strand
TTTGAGAGCTGGACTGTGAAGAAGGCTGAGCGCCAAAGAATTGATGCTTTTGAACTGTGGTGTTGGAGAAGACTCTTGAGAGTCCCTTGGACTGCAAGGAGATCCAACCAGTCCATTCTGAAGATCAACCCTGGGATTTTTTTGGAAGGAATGATGCTAAAGCTGAAACTCCAGTACTTTGGCCACTTCATGAGAAGAGTTGACTCATTGGAAAAGACTCTGATGCTGGGAGGGATTTTAGGGGCAGGAGGAGAAGGGGACGACAGCTGTCTCTTATACACATCTCTGTTTCCCCATCTATTTCCCATGAAGTGATGGGACCAGATGCCATGATCTTCATTTTCTGAATGTGGAGGTTTAAGCCAACTTTTTCGCTCTCCTCTTTCACTTTCATCAAGAGGCTTTTTAGCTCCTCTTCCCTTTCTGCCATAAGGGTGGTGTCATCTGCATATCTGAGGTTATTGATATTTCTCCCGGCAATCTTGATTCCAGCTTGTGTTTCTTCCAGTCCAGCGTTTCTCATGATGTACCTCTGCATATAAGTTAAATAAGCAGGGTGACAATATACAGTATGGGTGACAGGTGATGAGAAGATAAAATGGGAAGTCAGGAGGCAAATTATATGATGAAGAATAATATTTAGAGCAGTATTTTGAAATCTCTTACATCACAGCACCCAAAATATACCTATGTCATTTGCACGTGAACGAAGCTACCCACTGTTAGGGAAATCTCTCTCTGGTTCCTGGCTACTTCAGGTCTGGCAGCCCAAGAGTTGATGGGATTAAAATCTATGCAAAACTACAAATCAACACACTTGTTGGGAATTTCTATTTAAGATTACAGGTGTAACAAAGAGAGGCATTTTAAATGGTTTCAGTCAGTTCAGTCACTCAGTCATGTCTGACTCTTTGCAACCCCAAGGACTTCAGTACGCCAGACCTCACTGTCTATCACCAACTCCCAAGACTTGCTCAAATTCATGTCCATCAAGTTGGTGATGCCATCTAACCATCTCATCCTCTGTTACCCCCTTATCCTCCCAACATCAATCTTTCCCAGCATCAGGGTCTTTTCCAATGAGTCAGTTCTTCACATTAGGTGGACAAAGTATTCGAGTTTCAGCTTCAGCATCAGTTCTTCCAGTTAATACACAAGACTGATTAGGATGGACTGGTTTGATCTCCTTGCAGTCCAAGGGACTCTCAAGAGTCTTCTCCAACACCATATGTCAAAAGCATCAATTCTTTGGCACTCAGCTTTCCTTATAGTACAACTCTCACATCCATACTTGACTACTAGAAACTATAGCTTTGACTAGATGGACCTTTGTTGGCAAATTAATATCTCTGCTTTTCAATATGCTGTCTAGGTTGGTCATAACTTTTCTTCCAAGGAGCAAGTATCTTTTAATTTCATGACTGTGTCACCACCTGCAGTGATTTTGGAGCTCCCCCAAAATAAAGTCTGTCACTGTTTCCACAGTTTCTCCATCTATTTGCTATGAAGTGATGGGACCGGGTGCCATGATCTTAGCTTTATGAATGTTGAGTTTTAAGCCAACTTTTTCACTCTCCTCTCTCACTTTCATCAAGAGGCTCTTTAGTTCTTCACTTCCTGCCATAAGGATGCTGTCATCTGAAAATTTGAGGTTATTTCTGCCAGTAATCTTGATTCCAGATTGTGCTTCTTCCAGCCCAGTGTTTCACATGATGTACTCTGCATATAAGTTAAATAAGCAGGGTGACAATATACAGCCTTGATGCACTCCTTTCCCTATTTGGAACCAGTCTGTTGCTCCATGTCCAGTTCTAACTGTTGCTTCCTGACCTGCATACAGATTTCTCAAGAGGCAAGTCAGGTGGTCTGGTACTCCCATCTCTTTCAGAATTTTCCACAGTCTGTTATAATCCACACAGTCAAAGGCTTTGGCCTAGTCAATAAAGCAGAAGTAGATGTTTTTTGGAACCCACTTGCTTTTTTGATGATCCAACAGATGTTGGTCATTTGATCTCTGATTCCTCTGCCTTTTCTAAATCCAGCTTGAACATCTGGTAGTTCATGGTTTATGTATCGCTGAAGCCTGACTTGGAAAATTTTGAACATTACTTTAATCTCTTAGGATTTGAAATAGCTCAACTGGAATTCCATCACCTTCACTAGCTTTGTTCATAGTGATGCTTCCTAGGGTCCACTTGACTTCATATTCCAGGATGTCTGGCTCTAGGTGAGTGATCACACCATCATGGTTATCTGAGTCATGAAGATCTTTTTTGTATAGTTCTGTGCATTCTTGCCACCTCTTAATATCTTCTGCTTCTGTTACATCCATACCATTTCTGTCCTTTATTGAGCCCATCTCTTCATGAAATGTTCCCTTGGCATCTCTAATTTTCTTAAAGAGATCTCTAGTGTTTCCCATCCTATTGCTTTCCTCTATTTCTTTGCATTGATCACAGAGGAAGGTTTTTATCTCTCCTTGCTATTCTCTGGAACTCTGCATTCAAATGGGTCTAACTTTCTTTTTCTCCTTTGCCTTTCATTTCTCTTCTTTTCACAGCTATTTGAAAGGCTTCCTCAGACAACCATTTGGCTTCTTGCATTTCTTTCTCTTGGGGATGGTCTTGATCCCTGTCTCCTGTACATTTTCATGAACCTCTGTCCATGGTCCTTTAGGCAATCTATGAGATCTAATCCCTTGAATCTCTTTGTCATTTCCACTGTATAACCTTAAGGGACTTGATTTAGGTCCTACCTGAATGGTCTAGTGGTTTTCCCTACTGTCTTCAATTTAAGTCTGAATTTGGCAATAAGGAGTTCATCTGAGCCACAGTCATCTCCTGGTCTTATTTTTGCTGACTGTATAGAGCTTCTTCATCTCTGGCTGCAAAGAATATAATCAATCTGATTTCGGTATTGACCATCTGGTGATGTACATGTGTCGGGTCTTCTCTTGTGTTGTTGAAAGAGGGTATTTGCTATGACCAGTGTGTTCTCCCGGCAAAACTCTGTTAGCCTTTGCTCTGCTTCATTCTGTACTACAAGGCAAAATTTGCCAGTTGCTCCAGGTATTTCCTGATTTCCTACTTTTCATGTTTAAATGGTTTAGTATGTCTAAAACTGGGACCTAAAAGAATGAAAAGGGAATTAGATTTGAGTCTTCAACTATCATAAGAGGAAATAAAAACTTGACATAACATCAGTTCAGTTCAGTTTAGTTCAGCTCAATCGCTCAGTCATGTCCAACTCTTTGCGACCTCATGAATGGCAGCACACCAGGCCTCCCTGTCCATCACCCACTCTCGGAGTTCACTCAAACTCATGTCTATTGAGTCGGTGATGCCATCCAGCCATCTCATCCTCTGTCGTCCCCTTTTCCTCCTGCCCTCAATCCCTCCCAGCATCAGAGTCTTTTCCAATGAGTCAGCTCTTCGCATCAGATGGCCAAAGTACTGGAGTTTCAGCTTTCATCATTCCTTCCAAAGAATACCCAGGACTCATCTCCTTTAGAATGGACTGGTTGGATCTCCTTGCAGTCCAAGGGACTCTCAAGAGTCTTCTCCAACACCACAGTTCAAAAGCATCAATTCTTCGGTGCTCAGCCTTCTTCACAGTCCAACCCTCACATCCATACATGACCACAGGAAAAACCATAGCCTTGGCTAGACGGACCTTTGTTGGCAAAGTAATGTCTCTGCTTTTGAATATGCTATCTAGGTTGGTCACAGCTTTCCTTCCAATAAAATAATATACACCTATTATTTAAACTCTAAATTATAAATAAAGAAAAAAATGACTCAAAAACAGATGTTTTTGTTTTTATTAAGCTGTAACAAAGATGGAGGAGAATCAACATAGACCTATACCTTCCGTTAAACATCTTTCTAGGTCTTTTAAATTTTTAATCTTATATGCACATAACTTTGTATATGATGAGGAACCTGTTAGATAAAAGAGTCTTTCTGAAGCATGTGGTAATGTGACAAAGTAAAACAGTAATAGAGCTCTACAGAAGATATACATAATATGTGGGAAAACAGAAGCAATTAGTACAATCATTGATATAAAAGTGTAAGATTAAGAACAACTTTTCACTCACATTTTTCTGAGAACTGGGAGAAAATGCTGTAGAAAGTATAAATTGATAACTTAGTTTATTTCTTGGAGCAGAATAAAACTCCTGACCTCCAGATGTTGCAAGAGAAGTAAATAATTGTCTGCCTTCAGTCCAACTCGAAAGCTTACTCAAGAATTACTGAAGAGAAAGGAAGTTCCCAAGTCCTGCTCTTTCACTTTCTATTTCCCAAGCAAAAAATAACATCTCTCAAAAGGCAAATAATCATAGTCCTCACCATGTTAGGTGATCATTAATGTGGAATGGGTGAATTTATCTCAGATGACCATTATATCTACTACTGCGGGCAGGAATCCCTCAGAAGAAATGGAGTAGCCATCATGGTCAACAAAAGAGTCCGAAATGCAGTACTTGGATGCAATCTCAAAAATGACAGAATGATCTCTGTTCGTCTCCAAGGCAAACCATTCAATATCACAGTTATCCAAGTCTATGCCCCAACCAGTAATGCTGAAGTAGCTGAAGTGGAACGGTTTTATGAAGACCTACACGATCTGTTAGAACTAACACCCAAAAAAGATGTCCTTTTCATTATAGGACATGGGAATTATCCAGGCAAGAATACTGGAGTGGGTTGCCATGCCCTCCTCCAGGGGATCTTCCTGACCCAGGTATAAAATCCAGGTCTCCCACACTGCAAGCAGATTCTTTACCAGATGAGCTATCAGGGAAGCCCTTTTATAAAAATAGAGGTGTTTATAGACAACAGAGTACAAGTTCTGGTATTGTCACCTTAATTCAGCTTTTTTTCTGTATCCTTGCAGAGCACAAGGCTTGAATTATTGCTAAAGCTTATTTTTACTACTATTACTATCTCTTACAGGAAATACTGATATATGTCTGTCTCACTCAACAATTTTCTAGGGAAAGTGAATTATATTTTATCTCTTTATCTCTTTCATTTATTAATTTTTATTTTTTTGGCCGTGCAAAGAGACATAGGAGATCTTAGCTCCCTCCAGGGATCAAACCCATGCTCCCTGTACCGGACGCACAGCGTCTTAAGTACTGGATCACCGGGAAAATCCCATATTTCTTTTATTTCCCATCTTAATCATTCCTTTTGTACTAATCATCTTCTGTATACACTGTCTTAATAAGGTTGCTTTTACTGGATTGAGCTTACCTGATAATTATTGGTTAGGCTAAAAAAAAAAAAAAAGTGAATGTTTATGGTACAAGGGCTAATAATAAAACTAAAGTGATAGATTAAATTTAATTTTTTCTCCTTAATTGTCAAAGTCATTTTCTATTTTAGACTGATTTTCATTTGCCAATATATATGACCAACTTAGATAGTATATTCAAAAGCAGAGACGTTACTTTGCCGACTAAGATCCGTCTAGTCAAGACTATGGTTTTTCCTGTGATAATGTATGGATTTGAGAGCTGGACTGTGAAGAAGGCTGAGCGCCAAAGAATTGATGCTTTTGAACTGTGGTGTTGGAGAAGACTCTTGAGAGTCCCTTGGACTGCAAGGAGATCCAACCAGTCCATTCTGAAGATCAACCCTGGGATTTTTTTGGAAGGAATGATGCTAAAGCTGAAACTCCAGTACTTTGGCCACTTCATGAGAAGAGTTGACTCATTGGAAAAGACTCTGATGCTGGGAGGGATTTTAGGGGCAGGAGGAGAAGGGGACGACAGAGGATGAGATGGCTGGATGGCATCTCAGACTCGATGGACATGAGTCTGTGAACTCTGGGAGATGGTGATGAACAGGGAGGCCTGGTGTGCTGCGATTCATGGGGTCGCAAAGAGTCGGACACGACTGAGCAACTGAACTGAACTGAACTGAACTGAATTAAATCTAGACTAGGTTTAATAATTCTAAAACAATGCTGCAACTAAATATGATAGATTGCATGATCAAGTTTAAAGCCATGCTATTGGGATGTAGGGAGTTTCAGATTTCAGGCTGGAGTTTTAACTAGAGATTGCAAGTTGACTTATTTATTATTGTTTTTGGATCATAAAACTAAGATGTGCACATATCTGCAAAAGAACATGTGCATGCATGCTAACTCCCTTCAGTCATGTCCAACTTTGCAACCCAATGGACTATAGTCTGCCAGGCTCCTCTGTCCATGGAATTCTCTAGGCAAGAATACTGGTTTGGGTTTCCAAGCCCTCCTCCAGGGAATCTTCCCTACCCAGGGATGAAAATGGGTATTTCTTGCTTTGCAGGCTAATTCTTTACTGCTGAGTCACCTGGGAAGCCCCACAAAAGAATACAATCCATCACTATTCTAAAAACACTGATTTTAAAAGTGCTTATGTCTTGCTACATGGATAGATGGATGTACTTATCTTAAATACACATATAAATATATATATATATTATATATATAATATTATACATATGTTTTACACGTATCTTTATAATTGTGATAATATTGAAAATAATGCACCTAACTGTGTTGGCAGTAATTCTATGATCATCTCTAATTAGAAACCTTACAGCTAATTGCAAGGAACAAGTTCTTGATCAAGTTTCTTCTTGTCTTTTCCCTCTCATGTATGTGTCCAGAGATGTAATTTAAAAATTAAAATATGAGCATTAAACACTTATGCCAGATATTATAATAAGAACTTTACATATCTAACCTCATCTAATCTTCAAAAAGTTTCAGTTAGGTTTAATATCAGTATTCCTACTATACAGCTATAAAAATATGAATCTGGTTTGTATACTAAGAGATTTGCATTTCCTTGTTTAACTTCTCCATGCTCAGTGAATTACAATCATTGTTCATCAGAAAGAGAAACAGTCCCCAAACTCCTAAGACCCCAAAATGTCATTTTCTCAAATAAAAACTATAGGCTTTACTGCTAGAAAGAAAAAATGATGGATGAGGATCATGATGAATTTGTTAGCACATCTAGAAAAAGAAAGAGGCAATGTGAGATAGACTCTAGGGGAAGTTAGAAATTTTCCAACCAAATGGATAAAGACAATTAAAAATTTCCCTGCTGTCTAATATAAGGACTTCAGTCATCCAATTATATTTAAAAGCCTTCTTGCAGTTCTGTTTCAAGGAGTCTTCCAGATTTTTTAATAGTGATACAAGTGAAATAGAGTCTATACTTTTCTTCTGTAATCAGGGGTAGAGACTGAGGACATAATTTTATTCTTATTTAAATAATAGCCCAAAATGAGGAGTTTATTTACTTAGTGTCTGTTGACTCAGACCATAAAGAATCTGTCCACAAAGTGGGAGATCCTGGTTTGATCCCTTGGGTCAGGAAGATCCCCTGGAAAAGGGAATGACAACCCACTCCAGAGTTCTTTCTGAAGAATTCCATGGGCAGAGGAGCTGTAGGCTACAGTCCATGGAGTTGCAAAGAGTTGAACATGACTGAGTGATTAATATTTTCATTTTCTTTTCTTCCTAAAATGTTTTCTAAGGTTTCAATTTGTGTTGAAAATAATAGTGGTTCAAATGATAAATGTGACAGGTAGGAAATAAGTATACCAACTCAAAAACAGCTATTTGTTAAAATCAAGGTTTTTTTTTTTTTTTTTTAAGTTTCAAGGTTGTCAGGTCAAAATTTAGAAGTTATTTTTCCTATAAAGGTTACAATAATCTACTTCTTTCTTTGGCCTTTCATTCTAATCAGTCAGAATGGTTCTTGTCCTCAGGAATTCCTTTATTCCACACAGCACAAGAATATTCAATATAATAGCCCCTCTGCAGTCTTGCCCTTTCTAATGGAACAATTTACTCAAATAAAACACCATCTGGGAAAGACACAGCCAAACTCCCAGGTTATTCCAATTAATATTCCATATGAGAAAATACTTCCTGTCTTTTGCAGGTTTGTGAATAAGTAGACAGCAAGGAAACAAAGCTTGGTGCTCAGAGTATGAATAATTAGCTAAATACGCTCACAGAAAAGTATTGGCAGGTTAAAGGTTATAAGAACCCTCAGGTATGAATTTGCACGTGTTCACATGTTAGAAATAACCATAATTATACACTATACGATGGAAAAAAACCGTCTGTTTTAGAAACTATTTTCTGAAATTGAGTTTAGTAGTCATTACAATAAAAGAGCCCAGATTTGAAGTTTTGTAAATGAAATTAAAAAATTTAAGACTCTCCTAAAAGTCTCTTTATCCGTCTATTCTTTTTCCTGTCTCTTCCCTTTCATTATTTTATTGCTTCATTTCCTTCATTTGTTCCTTCTCTTTATTTTTTTCTCTTTTGTGTCTTTTATTTTCTCTTTTCTTACCCTCATTTCTTTCTCCCTTTTCCTGTCTTTCTTATCTCAAAACTAGGTTTTCAAGCATGGCAGTAATATAAATATCTCTCCTGAGAAAAGAGGAGTGTGCAAATATGACTTTCGGATACAAAACTGTAGAACAAAAAGCTTTCACACACACACTCTATTCACTTACTGGTGTCACTAAGCAACTAAAACTTTCATTGTTTTTCTGACAGAAATTTATACACACACACACACACACACTAACATTCTACTTTTACCAGCAAACAAACTGTACCATTAATTGTGTTGTCTTAAGTACTAATCATAGTGGTAATATCTCACTCTGATTTTCAGGCATAAGCTAGAACTGTCTCTTTTGAAGTTTGCTGTGCCCAAATGACTTGCTTCAGTCTACAAAATGTGAGTATAAAGTGATATGTGTCACTTTTGAACAAAAGCTTGAAAATGCAGGAGTGATTTGCCCCATTCTGATCTCCTCCCTGCTGTGATGATCCGAGAATCATGTTTCCAGATGGAGCAGCTGTCAGTCTGGGAGTCTGACCTCCTACATTGAGCACAAACCTTGTTGTTAACCTGAAATAGACATGGAGTGAAGATGGAGAAATAAAATTTTGTTGTGTTAAGCCTCTGAGATTTTCGAGTTTTCTAACTGTTAATACAAACCAGGTCTATTTTTTTAGATATTTCTAAAACTAAAAATGCATCAACATTGGGAAACCCTAGAGGTGTTCTAGAAGGAATAATTCTAAGTAACATATACCAATGTTAGATATGACCAATAACCAAAATGAGAAGATTCAAAAGTACCATTTATTTACAATCTTTTCTGCTTGAGTTGTTTTCTATTGTTGCTGTTATCTTCTATACAAATGATTTAATAGTTTCATTATTCCTTGTGAAACTAAGACAACACTTTAAACATTTTGATTTTTATTCTAAACTAAATATCAAAAGATAATCATTTAATGGTAATAGAATTTTGAAATTTTATAATGAATAATTTATACTAAAGGTTTTATTTTTGAAGTTTGATGAACACAAACTTCAGTACCAATCAAAAAGTACTTTAAAGAAGAAAGCATTTGCAGAATTTGGAAACGAGCCACTTTTTTCCAAAGGAAAAGTGAAAGGGAAGTCTTTTAAAATGTTTAGTGAAATAATATTAATGCACGTTCTTCTTACCAAATAACTTTGAAGCATTTAGTTTATGAGAATATACTGAAAATGATTCATTTTCATCATTTAATTGAAAATAAATGGCATTCCTTTTCACAAAATTCATTGACCATTTGTGTTGATAAATTGTTTATAAAAACTCTCCTAATCATTTCACTTTGCAACTGTTAAGAACAACAGGGTATCTCTGAGGAAAATTTAACATCACAATGTATTTTTTAATTAATATAGTTTATTTTTTAGAAGATTTTTAGGTTTTTTAAAAAGTTAAGCATCCAAGTACAATGAATTCCCATCAGTTCAGTTCAGTCCCTCAGTCAAGTCTGACTCTTTGCGACCCATGGACGGCAGCACACCAAGCTTCCCTGTCCATCACCATCTCCTAGAGCTTGCTCAATCTCACGTCCATCAAGTCACTGATGCCATCCAACCATCTCATCCTCTGTCATCCCTTTTCCCTCCTGCCTTCAGTCTTTCCCAGCATCAGGGTCTTTTCCAGTGAGTCAGTTCTTCACACCAGGTGGCCAAAGCATTGACGTTTCAGCTTCAGCATCAGTCCTTCCAATGAATATTCAGGACTGATTTTCTTTAGGATTGACTGGTTTGATCTCCTTGCAACCCACAGTTCAAAAGCATAGATTCTTTGGCACTTGGCTTTCTTTATGATCCAGCTCTCACATCCATACATGACAACTGGAAAAACCATAGCTTTGACTGGAAGGACCTTTGTCGGCAAAGTAATGTCTCTGCTTTTTAATATGCTGTTTAGGTTTGTCATAGCTTTTCTTTCAAGGAGGAAATTGTCTTTTAATTTCATGGCTGCAGTTACCATATATGTGATTTTGGAGCCCAAGAAAATAAATGAGTTCCCATACACCCACTCTATCCCCACATGCATACAGTTTTCCCTGTTATCAGCATCTGGCACTTGTTACAATTGATGAGCCAATACTGATGCATTACTATTAATGAAAAACCATAATTTATATTAGAATTCACTCTTTGAATTGTACCATCTCTGGATTTTGACAAATGGATATATTATTGCATTGGACATAATATACATCCACCATTAACCTATCATACAGAATAATTCACTGTCCTAAAACTATTTATGCTAAATCTATTCATCCTCCCTCCATGCAAACCCCTAGCAACTGCTAAACTTTTTACTGTCTCCATACTCTTGTCTTTTCCAGAATGTCATATAATTAGAGTAATACAGTATATAACCCTTCTCAGATTGGCTTCTTTCACTTAGTAATACAAGCACACCTTGCTTTATTATGCTTTGCAGATGTTGTATGTTTTACAATTTGAAGGTTTGTGGCAACCCTGCATGAAGCAAATTTATTGGCACCATTTTTCCAACTGCATTTTCTCACATCATGTCTCTGTGTGACACAGAGACACAGGAATAATTCTTGCAATATTTCAAATTTTTCATTATTATTGTATATATATTTATGAAGATCTGTGATCTTTGATGTTATTATTGTCATTGTTTTGGGACATCACAAACTTTTCTAAGAATGCTAATAAATCATTTCTTCATTGTAAGGATACTTATATTTATCTGTTGAAGATATTTTAAATATTATTCTAGTCTGATGATTAGTTGTATTTAATAAAGTACAAATCAATCTGGTTAGCCACAGAAATAAAAAAAAAAAACAATGATGCAAATAGCTCTGGAATACATTATGTGAGCAATTTATAGAATGGAAAAAACATTTTCAAGACATGTATCTGAAAGAGGAATCAATACCCAAGATACTTTAGAAACTCATGCAACTCAATAGAAAAAAATTATTAAGGTATAGGTGGTGAATCTGAATAGACATTCTTCCAAAGAAGACATTTAGTGAAAATGAAGATGGACAGTATTTTCCATGTAAAGGATATGTGTCACCACTTTCAACCTTAAATTTCACCCTTTATTTACATGGCTGCTGCTGCTGCTAAGTCATTTCAGTCGTGTCCAACCCTATGTGACCCCAGAGATGGCAGCCCACCAGGCTCCGCCATCCCTGGGATTCTCCAGGCAAGAACACTGGAGTGGGTTGTCATTTCTTTCTCCAATGCATGAAAGTGAAAAGTGAAAGAAGTCGCTCAGTCGTGTCCGACTCAGCGACCCCATGGACTGCAGCCCACCAGGCTCCTCCGTCCATGGGATTTTCCAGGCAAGAGTACTGGAGTGGGGTGCCATTGCCTTCTCCATTATTTACATGGAGCTCCAAGTAAAACATGTACACTATATTATTTTATGTTTCTATGGTTTTTTGTATTGTTCCTTTTGCTCAAATTACTTCTTTTAAAATGAATATTAATTTATCTTAAGAAATGTACTAAATACTTGAGCAAGAAATAAGCAAAAGCTTCTCCCTTAACGTTTATTCCAATTAACTTTTTTAACCTATTTCTCACTCTTTAATTTTTGATTTAATGTCATTTCTTCTAGGAATTCTATTGGAATCAAGAGATTTTGCCATGTGTGTTTACCTTCAGTGCCCATATATTCATATTTACACTTACCATTTTCTTCTTCTTAAACAACAACAATCAAAGCAAGTTCATTAATTTCTCCTACCCTCAAACCCTCTTATCTCTGGCAACAGTAGATACTCATAAAATTCAACTGACCGTCATGATAGCATTTGAAATGAAACTTGCTTCTTTGACTAATACACAAATTGTGCTTAAAGTTTTCAACTATATTTTTTACACTCAAGCTCAGGGAATTTCACTCCATCAAATTTTCTGAGGAAATTTAATCAAATCTCTGTATGCTACTTGATTACCTTATGACTAGACTGATAGGTATGCTGAATAATGTTCAGTGACCTTTATAGGATTTATATAAATTAAAATCTCAGAAGGAAACACAGAGTTAATCTAGGGCAATAAATTCCAAAAGTAGTTTCACAGTTTAGTTTTGATACTGTGCAGGGCCCTGTGGGGGGCCCTGTGGGGGCTCCTGGGAATAAAGCCTTTTTGTGTTCCTCATTTTTTTTTCTTTTTCTTTTTTTAATATAAATTTATTTATTTTAATTGGAGGTAAATTACTTTACAATATTGTATTGGTTTTGCCATGCATCAACATGAATCCACCACAGGTATGGAAGCAACCCCATATTCTTGACTATAGGACCGCCTTCATTCAACCTCCATGACCTACCCTGAGTTCCAATGGGTAGTTTCAAGCAGTTGTTAATTTGGGAAAGGAGGGGATGTGAGACCAGGGAGAAACAACAGTCAAGAGCAACCTTGGGGCAAGATCCAGTTTCCCTATCAAGGGATACACACAACAATATCTTTGAGCTATTTGGCAGAGACTGAAACCCCCTCCAGGTAGGACAAGTTAACAATTAATGATGGTATGTGGCCCACAAACATGTAGACCCCAGACCATTTGGGCCTGAAAGCTGACTATGCTGACTTCTCCTTACTTCACCACCAACCCATTAGAAGAATGTCCATGAGCTGATCACACCCTCTTTGAATAATTATTATAAAACATCTCACTATCTTCTCCAAGTTGGGACATGTGGTTTTCAGGGCATTAGTCCAACATGTCCTCCTTTGTCTGGCAAAGCAATAAAGCTATCCTTTTCTACTTCACCCAAAACTCTGTCTCTGAGATTCAATTCGACACCAGTGTACAGAGAAGCTGAGCTTTCGGCATGAGTCTCCTGTAAGAAGCTAGAACTGCTACTATTTTCATGTTTATACAGAAACTTTTCTGCATAATTCTTACACATCCATTTTATACTGAAAATTTTCATTTAGTTGCGTTTTCCATGACACAAATTCTTATCAAACGGCAGCACTAAATCACTTAATATTATAATAGCAAATTATATAGCACAAAAATTTTTCCTGAAAGTTAAATAGATATTATTATAATTTCCTGGAATGTGTATAGAAATTATGATTACTTTCCTAACACAATTATTTAATTCAGCTTTCAAGTACCTTACTTCTATAGAGGAAACCTGAAATAGCCAAACTGTCAACAATTACAAAAATAAAAATTCAATTATTATCAGATATTTTTAATACCAACATTTTTATAAACAAACTGAAAACATATACACATTCACAAGCAAAACTATATACACATGTAGAAAAACATTAGACTCATGAAATTAATAAGAAATTATGGCAAGATATTGCAAGATACATGTTCCCTATATGTGAACAATGAACAAGTGGAATTTAAAATTAAAAACACAACACTATTTACATTACAATCCCCAAAATGCAGTATTTAATTATAAATCTAACAAAATATCTGCAAGATCTATGTGAGGAAACTACAAAACTCTAATGAACACAATCAGTTCAGTCGCTCAGTCGGGTCCGACTCTTTGCGACCCCATGAATCGCAGCACGCCACATCCTCTGTTGTCCCCTTCTCCTCCTGTCCCCAATCCCTCCCAGCATCAGAGTCTTTTCCAATGAGTCAACTCTTCGCATGAGGTGGCCAAAGTACTAGAGTTTCAGCTTTAGCATCATTCCTTCCAAAGAACACCCAGGACTGATCTCTTTTAGAATGGACTGGTTGGATCACACAATCAAAGAACAAGTAAATAAGTGGAGATATATTCCACGTTTATAGATAGGAAGACTTGATATTATCAAAATGTCTGTTCTTCTCAACCTGAGCTATGGATTAAATGCAAACCCAACCAGAATACCAACAAATTATTTTGTGAATATCCACAAATACACAATCAAAGAACAAGTAAATAAGTGGAGATATATTCCACGTTTATAGATAGGAAGACTTGATATTATCAAAATGTCTGTTCTTCTCAACCTGAGCTATGGATTAAATGCAAACCCAACCAGAATACCAACAAATTATTTTGTGAATATCCACAAATAGACTGTAAACTACATATGAAGAGATGAAGGATCTAGAATAATTAAATAATCAGTAAAGAAAAGAACAAAGTTGTAGACTGACCTTACCCTACTTCAAGACTTACTTTAAAGCTCATTAGCTAAAGCTAATAATCAGAACAGTGTTGAAGGAAGAGACAAATAGAATAGAAAGTCCAGAAATAGACTCACATAGATATAGTTATCTGATTTTTGACAAAGGAGCAAGGGCATTACAATGCAACATAGTCTTTTCAACAAATAATGCTGGAATAACTGGACAGGCAAAAAAATCAATCTAGACTTAGACCTTACACTCTTGACAAATATCAATTCCAAATGGATCAGAAACCTAAATGTAAAACACAAAAGTTCCCAGAAAACAACATAGGAGAAAATATAGATGAACTTGGGTATGACCATGACTTTTTAGATACAGTACCAAAGGCATGATGCATAAAAGAAACATTTGATAAGCTTGACTTCTTTAACATCAAATACTTTTGGTCTGCAAAAGACAATATAAAGAGAATAAGAAGACAGTCCACAGACTTTCAGAAAATATTTGCAAGACATGTCTTATAAAGGACTGCTATCCAAATACACACAAATCTCTTGAAACTCAACAAGAACAAAAGCAACTTGATTTAAAAATAGATCAAATATTAACAGACACCTCACCAAAGAAGACATATAAATGAAAAATGATCATGGGAAAAGATGCTCTACATCTTTTCAAATACAAATTAATTGAAAATTAAAATGAGATTTTAAAAATGCAAATTAAAATGAGATTTTACTATAATTAGAGTAGACAAAACTCAGAACACAGAGAACACAAAATGCTAAAAAAGATGTCCAGCAACAGGAATTCTCATTCATTGCTATTGGGAATGAAAAATATTACAGATACTTTGGAAGACCATTTGGCAGTTTCTTATGAAACTAAATGTATTCTTTTCATATGATCCAATGATTATTCTCCTTCATACTTACCTAAAGGAGTTGAAAACTTGTCTGCATAACAACCTGAACACAAATATTTATAGTAGGGACTTCCCTGGTGGCTCAGTGGCAAAAACTCCACACTACCAATGCAGAGATCCCAGGTTCAATCCCGGGTCAGGGAACTAGATCCCACATGTTGCAGCGGAAAAATCCCACAGGCCACAAAGAAGGCTGAAGATTCTTTGGGCCACAACTAAAACCTCATGCAGTCAAATAAATAAATTAAATTTTAAAATATTTATAGTAAATAAATAAACCGTGGTACATAGAAACAATGGGATAAAAGGAATAGAGCTTTCAAGCCATGAAAAGATATGGAGGGAACAAAATGTATATTAATTTAATAACTGAAAGAAGTCAATCTGAAAAGGCTACATACTGTATTATTCCAAGTATGTGACATTCTGAAAAGAGTAAAACTATGGAGAAAATAAAAATGTCAGTGGTGCGTCAAAGATGGCCTGGGGAGAAAAGAAGCAGGACATGGAGGCTTTTTCAGTCAGTTCAGTTCAGTCACTCATTCGTGTTCGACTCTTTGTGACCCCATGGACTGCAGCATACCAGGCTTCCCTGTCCTTCACCAACTCCGGGAGCTTGCTCAAACTCACGTCCATTGGGTTGGTGATGCCATCCAATCATCTCATCCTGTTGTCCCCTTCTCCTCCCATCTTCAATCTTTCCCAGTATCAGGGTCTTTTCAAATGAATCATTTCTTTGAATCAGGTGGCCAAAGTATTGGAGCTTCAGCTTCAGCATCAGTCCTTCCAATGAATATTCAAGACTGATTTCCCTTAGGATCGACTGGTTGGATCTCCTTGCAGTCCAAGGGACTCTCAAGTCTTCTCCACACCACAGTTCAAAAGCATCAGTTCTTCAGTGCTCAGATTTCTTTATAGTCCAAATCTCATATCCATACATGACTACTGGAAAAACCATAGTTTTGACTGGACGGACCTCTGTCAGCAATGTCTCTGCTTTTTATTTATTTATTATTATTTTTTTGTATTAATGAATTATTTTATTTTATTATTTTTTAAAATTTTACTTTATTTTACTTTACAATTCTGTATTGGTTTTGCCATACATCAACATGAATCCACCACGGGTGTACACGTGTTCCCAATCCTGAACCTCCCTCCCACCTCCCTTCGCATACCATCTCTCTGGGTCATCCCAGTGCACCAGCCACAAGCATCCTGTATCCTGCATCGAACCTAGACTGGCGATTTGTTTCTTATATGATATTATATGTTTCAATGTCATTCTCCCAAATCATCCCACCCTCTCCCTCTCCCACAGGATCCAAAAGACTGTTCTATACATCTGTGTCTCTTTTGCTGTCTCACATACAGGGTTATCATTACCATCTTTCTAAATTCCATATATATGTGTCAGTATACTCTATTGGTGTTTTTCTTTCTGGCTTACTTCACTCTGAAGTAAGTAATCAGCTAATATGCTGTCTAGGTTTGTCATATCTTTCTTCCAAGGAGGAAGTGTCTTTTAATTTCATAACTGCTGTCACCATCTGCAGTGATTTTGGAGCCCAAGAAAATAAGTCTCTCATTGTTTCCATTGTTTTTCCATCGATCTGCTGTGGAGGCTTTTTAGGGCAATGAAAATACTCTATGATATTATAAGGATATGTATGATATTATATACTTGCCCAGACTATATAGCATCAAATTGAATCCTAAGATAAACTATGAATTTTGTATGATTATGTATCAGTGTAGGTTCTTCTTTGGTAAAACTCTCCCATCCTGGTGAGTAATAAAGAGAATAGAGAAAATTATGCATGTGTTGGGGCAGGGAATATATTGGAAATCTCTGTACCTTTCTCTACATTTTGCTGTAAATCTAAAATTGCTCTTGAAAAATTAAAGACTTAAACATATAGACACATATTAGAACTTGAACCTACTGACCAAATCTCAAATATTTTTAGTTAAACCTAACTTTAAATTATACCCCTGTGAAATCTACATGCTTCATTTTAATTTTCACTGAAAAAGATAGTTACCTTTCCCAATCAATTTGATAATATTAAAGGAAATTAAAATGATGTTCTGCACTACTATATGAAATTATTTCTTTTCCTTCTCCTACTATTATAGATATGACTTGAATTACACATTAGCTTATGTAAAATGAATTTTGGTCTCAGGTATCATATAAGTCAGATCAATTGAGTATTCCACCACTGTATTTTAGCGATTATAAACTAAGTTTAATATTATAAGTTGCTAAAGGAATGTTCTAAGAAAATACAGAATTATAAGACTTCCCTGGTGGTCCAGTGGTTAAGACTTCACCTTCCAACGAAGGGAATAAAGGTCCGATCTCTGGTTGGGGAGCTAAGATTCCATAAACCTCATAGCAAAAAATAAACAAACAAACAAAATAAGCAGTATTGTAACAAATTCAATAAAGATTTTAAAAATAGTCCACATCAAAAAAATTTTAAGAAAAAAAAAGAGAAAATGCTCTTAATTTTTAACTATTTTAATGTTAATCTTCACAAAAGCAGTACATTGTAATGAATAAGTTCCTAAATTCCCAGCCTAACATATGTGTCTGGTTTTGTTTCTATAACTCTACTTACCTCTGTTACTGATTGTAATTAGCCTTGCAGCTGCTATGCAATTAGATTAATCAAATTAGTTTTTACTTACAATCCTCCCCCCCCACACACACACAACTTTTTGCTTTATCTTCACTTTTTCCAATTTACTATAAGGTGACATAGTACATTCAGGACCTGAAATAATTTATTCTAGGCAGATAAGTCAAGTTGATTTAAAATAGTTCACATAAAACATACTAAGATCATCTACCTCCAGACCAAGTTTTAAATGAAGGTTTCACTGTAATGCACACACAAAAATTGGAATATAGGATGTAAAATTCTATAAAGTATGAAGAAGTATTCACCTAAAATGAGACACGATATGGAACAAGTTTAATCCCACTAGATAGGAAATGCTCTACTTTTCCATAAGAAAGTATTTCAGGTAATACAAAATTACTTTAGAAAACTTATTTTTCTATAAATATGATGCATTTTATAATAGAGCCCATATGCATCTCTATTCAAATTACCAAAAAAGTTCTTAAATTTTTGCCAAAAGAATAATCTTCATCACTAAAATGGGTTTTATAGTGTATTTAAATCTTTGGTGGCTTGCCTGGAAATGTGCATGTTTTATGAATATTACAAATTAGTGAAGATGTTGATTGCTGATGTTGTATCATCTCCAGCCACTCACTATTAAACAGAAAAAGAACAGTCTACTCAATGTTGCATTCACCTTTCAAATGGTGATTCAAATTCCTCACATCTTTATGGGGAAAAAAAGACCATAGTTTGGTTCATAGGGTATTGCAATATATTGTTAAATTACTGTGATATTTACTTGAATTTGCTTGAATATTAGCAAATAAAGATTAGTAAATTGCAATGACCTTTTGAAAAGATAACTTCCCTGGTGGTTCAGATGGTAAAGAATTAGCCTGCAATGCTGGAGGCTTGGTTTCCATCCCTTGGATTGGGAAGATCCCCTGGAGAAGGAAATGGCAACCCACTCCAGTATTCTTGCCTGGAGAATTCCATGGACAGAAGAGCCTGGAGGGCTGCAGTTCATGGGATCACAAAGAGTTGGACACAACTTAGCTACAATACTGTGAAAAGATAACAGTATAGGTGTATAATCTTGATCTTCTGGAGCAAAAAGGTTTCCTTTGCTGTTTATATTTATTGGCCTACTGTCTATTGTATCTATATTTATCATAGTCTTGCATTTTGTCATAAAATTTAGGTGATGGTTTAATTGTTAAATTAAACCAAATAAAAATGAAGTCGCTCAGCTGTTAAATTTTTTCTTTATTTCCAGTATATAACACTTTATTGTCTGTTTAATAGCCTCTAATTCTGAATTTTCTTCTAACATAGGATTCAGCTCTTACCTGGTACACAAAGGGCCAGACTAGCTCTATCACTGAAGAACTGTACAAGGAGTCAATTCCTATGGGATTGCAATGAAAACTTCTATTAATAACTGGAATCCCAGGCAGATGGGGGAGGGTGGAAAGAACAAATCCCCACAGAATTTCTCAATGTCTACTTTTCAACTTTCCAAATCTCCCCAAGAAATACTCTGCTACACTTCTGCTAGTAACAGTGTTAGTCTAAGGTTTTTGTTTTATCTTAACACATTGAGAGAATGTTGTTAATGTCCTAAAGAGCAAGCATGTAAAAATTAGAGGTGGTGTTATTTGAGAGTTTAAGTATCGTTTTTTAAAAAAAAAAAATCCTTAGGAGACAAAGATCTTGGTGGGTTAACAATAGAAGTTAATTATGAGGAGACTACCATAAAATGAATAATCCTTAAAGAAAACTAGGAAAACCAAAAAGTACTTGAAAGTATTTAGTACCCTAGAGAAAACAAAAAATTGATTTATATAGATACATTACAATTCAGGCCAAAATGTCAACAAAGTTTTTTTATGTAAATTGACAAGAAGACTTCTATTTTTATATTGAGAAGCAAATCACGGAAAAAAAACTATGGCATGCCTGACAAGAAGTAAAATGAATAAGCACTGTCCTTTTAAAATGGGAGCTTAATTAAAAGTATATTATATGTGTTATAATAAATCAAGAGAAAAGAGAAATGAGGAGTAGCCCTATAAATCTGTAAAAATCTTATTTATTACAGAGTTTTCATAGCATTTCATTATGGAAAATTACGGAGTATCAACATCTGGTCCTGGGACAATTATTGTCAACATGGAAAAAAAAATCAAATATATAAAACACTAAAAACAATCCACATGGGTTAAAAAAAAAAAGTCAAGCCATGTGGCTTAAACACACACAAACCTTTAGAAGACAATATAAAATAATGCTCTTTTTGACATTTATAAACTTTAAATCTCAGATAAACCTCATTGTTTTAAAATTAAGCTTTCTATTGATTGAAATATACTCTAAGAAAGCAAAATAAAACTAACAGACTGAAAAGTGACTAACAAGGCATGCAATTTAAAAGGAATTAATATCCATGATATATAAAGAACTCCCTGAAATCGGTAATAATTTTAAAAGGTAAACAACTTTGTAGGGGAAAAAAAAAAGTAAAACAGGAAAGAAAGTGAAAGTGTTAGTCACTCAGTCCTGGCAGATTCTTTGTGACCTCATGGATTGTAGCCTACCAGGCTCCTCTGTCACTGGGATTCTCCAGGCAAAAATACTGGAGTGGGTTGCCATTTCCTTCCCCAGGGGATCTTCCCGACCCAGGGATTGAACCCAGGTCTCCCGAGATACAGGCAGACTCTTTACCTACTGAGCCACCAGGGAAGACCAATGCAAGAGACACACTTTCAATCCCTAATCCAGGAAGATTCCATATGCTGTGGAACAACGAAGACCATGGGCCACAGCTCCGGGGCCTGTGCGCTAGAGCCTGGGAGCAGTTAACTGCTGAGCCTGTGTGTAGCAGATACTGAAACCTGTGTGCCTAGGGTCCCAGCTCTACAAGAGAAGCCACCACAATGAGACGTTCACAAAACACAACGAGAGAGTAGACCGTGCTCACCACAACTGGAGAAAACACTTGAATAGTAAAGAAGACCCAGCACAACCAAAAATAAATAAATAAAATTTAAAAACTGTTTGACATACCATCTGTTGGTGAAATATGAAGTAACTTAATCTTTATATGTTGCTCACTTACCTAAATTTATAAATAATGTTGATAAACAATTAGCTTTTTCTATAATATTCAAGAAATTTCAGAGATTCCTCTATATTCTAGACCCTTCTATTTGTGTACCAGAAATGCTCATAGAAGCATTTTTTGTGTGTGTGTGTGATAGGAAAAAAACAACAGAAAAATGGATAAAGAAATCATGGAGAAGTCATATTATGCAACACTGAGGAGGAAATGGCAGCCCAATCCAGTATTTTTGCCTGAAAAATTCCATGGACAGAGGAGCCTGGTGGGCTGCAGTCCATAGGATCTCAAAGAGTTGGACATGAGTGAGCACAGACACATGAAATAGCAGCAAAATTGAAAGAATTATAGATATACCTGTTGTATCAGTTGAAGTCCAATCAAGAAGGAGAAATTACAGTGTTTCAACTTTGAAAGTTAGAAGAATCATTTACTATATCAGAAAACTGGAAAAAAAATAATTGGCTAGAAGTAAAAGAAACTCTGAGAAATACAGAAATTGCAAATATTAGGAGAAGCCAGAAGTCCTAAGGCTGAGATTGGATGCCCTGAGGGAGACCTCTCTCTCCCCCTCTCTCTCTCCCTCTCTCCCTCTCTCTCTCTCTCTCTCTCACTCTCTCTCTCTCTCTCTCTCACACACACACACACACACACACACACACACCACCTTGAAGTGAGAGCCAGACCTTTGGAGAGGGCATTGCTAATGTTCACTGAATGCAGAGAAGTGATTTCATCAGAAATTCACCCTCTAGGGGCCTGGAAAAACCATTCATGGGGAGGAGTATCATCAACACAATCTCCAGAGTTGTGTGCTAAGGGAAGGTGATGGGTACTAGGTGGTGCTGTGTGATGCCTGCTATAAGATTATGTACTAGAGAAGCTGTCTGTACTGCAGGAGCCCACTGAGCAGCTACTTGGATATATCCCTTCCTCATGCAGTGTTCTTTTAGTGCCCTTTGAATATTCGTTGGAAGGACTGATGCTGAAGCTGCAATACTTTGGCCATTTGATGCAAAGAGCTAACTCATTGGGAAAAAAAAAAAAAACAGGAAAGACCCATGCTGGGAAAGATAGAAGACAAAAGAATAAGAGGGTGGCAGAGGATGAGATGTTTAGATAGCATCACTGACTCGACGGAATTGAACTTGAGCAAACTCCTGGAGATAGTGGAGGACAGGGAAGCCTGGCATGTGCAGCCCATGGAGTTGCAAAGAGTCAGACATGACCTAGCAATTGAACAACAACAAAACTTAACGTACTGCCAGTTGGCAAAAAAACTTATTCAAAAGGTCTAGATCCATTGTTGTTCATCTTCTGAAATAAACAAACAAAAAAAGACAAGGTAAAGGAGAAGCATGAAGCAACTTCTTGACTATTTTTAGTGTTATCGCTCTTAAGCAGAGAGATGGATACATGGAAGATGACATTTTTTTTATCTTCTCTGTACACTTTGTATGGATACTAATATTTTGTGGGGGCTTTGTGTATTGAATTTAAAAAAATTTAAAGGCCCAAATCCAAGATATATTTAATAGAAAATCAATATGATCAGTGGAGTATATGTACTACATACATCACTCAAATATTTCAGTGCATAGAATAATATGTATACTTAGAAATTTTTTTACAAAGATAGCAAATAACCTTGATATTAAAATCTGTAATAATAGTGATAATAGTAATATCCCCCCAAATAATAGCTCTAACCAAAAGTAATCTATAATTGCTAATATCATTAAATGAAAAGTTAACAGAAAACTTCATGAATGGATAGATGCATGGATCAAGTTGTCATAATTTGGAAGTACAGAATACCATATTTCAAAAAGTTCACCGTAATGTCGAACCTAAATTCAATCAAGTCATTCCTTCGCTTCTGGTTTAAAGTATCTATAGGTAAAATAAACATATCAAAAGTCTCTTTGAAGGTGTAATTAGCAAAATCCTGAATGTGGGAAACTTCACAGGACAAAAGATTTGTGTCTTTTTCTTTTAAACTGTAAGTTTAAGTAAGATGGCATGAGTCCTCAATATTAAAGGAGCTTTGAGAATATAGAAACAAAATTCAGTTTGGACCTTGACTGGATTCCAGTTTAAGTAAACCAATACAAAGGAAAAGATAAGAGATTGAAGAGTACAAACACAGACTGCATTATTGATGGTAATTATAATTGGATAATGGATAATCTAACTAATAGTATAAAATTTTGTTATAATACTGTTGTGATCATCTTTTAGAAACACAATTTCAGAGTTTAAAGTGAAATCGTTTAAGCTTGGGGTTCTAATTACTCTAATTAATTATAGATAAAAGTTGATAAGCAACATGCTAAAAATTGTAGAACCTGGGTAATGAGTATATGGGGTTGCATTTCACTATCATCTTTTGTCTCATGTATAGAATTCTCCAAAAAGAGTTAGTTACTAAGATCTTAAAACATTTCTGCAAGCAAGTGATGACAAATGGAAATGAATACTGTAACATCAAGTATTAATACTTGACAATGTGTAAAATACCAATAATATTCTGTTAAATAAAAAAAAACCAAGTGTTTGATCCATTGTTTAGGTGATGTATATGAACAGATCAACTCTTCTCAATGTAGTCTGTGCATTATTAGAAGCCTAGGTATGTTGTAAACACTGACAAAGAGACGTTTAGTATATTCACAGAAGAAAAAGAATTACAACAGTTTTCCTCCTAATTTTCAGTTGCCACTTTACACCTGACATAAGAATCTTTCAGTTGTTGCAAATAGGATATAAAGGGGCAATGGAGCAGGAAATAATTTTTGTCATGACCTTTCTTCACTAAGGTATTCTCTGATGACAATAGTGACATCAAAGAGTTTAGCTATAGTTTTAAACTTTCCTACAAAAAACAAATTCAGCAGCAACAGTTTTTCAACATTTCTATATACATTCTGGTATTTATAGATGTATGAATACATGACATTTGTATGCAAAATAAAGATATTATGTACAAAGCTTTATTTAAAATGAAATATTACACTTTCTCTCCATATTCATTCACATAAGTACATTCTTATTGTATACTTATATATGTGTGTATGTCTGTGTTTCCACGTGTGAACATGGGCTTAAAGGAAAACATACTATAAGTTAAAGCTGGATTGTCTATATTAACATCAAACAAAGCTGAATTTAAGCAAAGAAATATTATAATGCTAAATGTTTTGATATATAGGAAGATTTAACAATGATAAATTTAAATACACTCTCTTCTTGTTTCCATTAATGTGTGCAGAAATCAAGTGTCCATCCTATTTCATTCCTTTAAAGATAATGTTTCTTTCTTCCTCTTGCTACTCAAACACTTTTGTTGTTAAGTTTCAGCAGTCTTACTCTAATATTACTTTTGGGGGTTATTTATTCTGTATGTATTTTCAATAGAACACCTCTCTGTCATCGATTTTGGAAAATTCATGCTTACTATATATATGTTCAGATTTTTTTCTTGATTCTCAAATTTCTCTTTTTGAACCCCAGCTTCATGTATATTATAGTTTTATGTGGAATTGATTACATTTCTTTTATTTTTAATGTTTTCTTTCTTTAATTTAGATGGGGTGTGTGTGTGTGTGTGCACTCAGCTCAGTCATATCTGACTCTTTAGAACCCCATGGACTATAGGACTCTAGGCTCTGCTGTTTATAGGATTTCCCAGGCAAGACTACCGGGAAATGTTTGTCACATGTGTTAAGTGTTCACAGAGTCCACCTAGATTATTTTCTCCCTTGGATACTGGATAGAATATAGTCACTTATAATTACTTGTATTGTAAGCCCAAAAACCTGGGTATGCTTTCTTATATATAAAATCAAGTCATTTCCTGAAACTACATTGCTCTATTTACTTGGCCTTGATTCTCCTTTACAATTGCTTACAGCATTGGATAATATATCTTTAAGCTTTCCGCCCGCCAGTATTTTAGTATCTATGCATCTATACATTTTCATAGCACCTTTTTTTTTTTCAAATGGCATTATGTGTTTGCACATAAATTCTTCTCTTTTCCCATGTCATGTCTGCTAATCTTTTTGCTGTTGTTGCTGCATTTGGCATTGCAAGTTCAATTTAACTTAGGAAAATCAAGCTGTCTATTCTACTTCATTCATCATCATCAACCAAAATCATTCTGGAATCAAAACTTGTTTTCTATTATCTTGTTATTTTTTGGTGATGATATATGGAAGGGAAAGTAGACAGTGGCAGGGCATAGGATTGAACTGTAGTTTATAGCAAACATCTGCCTCTGCATCATAACCTTGTGGGATTTGTGCAGACTCTTATCTACAAAAATCAAAATTCAGAGAGATGCTTTTTCTGCCAAACGTCGTTAGATGCAGAACTCACTGTGCAGGTCATCAACAGAAAATTCAAGCGTCAAGTACACATAGATTACTCATATTATATGCAATTATAAGAAAAACCCAAGCACCAAGTAATGTTCTAAGTGCAATGAATAATTTAAATTGAATTTAGAAAATTCTATCTTTGTATTTTGAAGTAACAGAAACAATTTAATAGATCAGAGTATATTTTTGATAAATGTTTTTGAGGACAGTTAATAGAGGGATAGTTTAGTTGTGCTAGAAACTTGGAAGAGGTATAAACTCGGATCACTGTTTTAGTACAAACAGGCAAAAAGGTATTCTTAATCATATTAAGATTTGATAGTTAATGCAAAGTAGATAGTATATTTTCATCTGTGATTATAAAAAGAATACATAGTATGTAATTTTCTTCTATAGACCTTGAAGGTTATAAATGGAAAATCACTCAGAATCACTATTATTTTATCATGCAATTTAGCCTCCATATTAACATTTAATAAACTTAACTGCTGTCTCTTATACACATCTGCCCCCCACAGGGCCCTGCACAGTATCAAAACTAAACTGTGAAACTACTTTTGGAATTTATTGCCCTAGATTAACTCTGTGTTTCCTTCTGAGATTTTAATTTATATAAATCCTATAAAGGTCACTGAACATTATTCAGCACACCTATCAGTCTAGTCATAAGGTAATCAAATCGCATACAATGCTAGGTTTTAAAGCAAACATATAAAGTCTAAGTATTATGATTAATTCATTATCTGGTCAGGTTTATGAAAGTTATTGGACTTGGACACTCATTTATTTAATTTTTTCAGGTTTCAAAGCTCTTTAAAATTAATCAACAAAACTGAGATACCTATATTTGGAAGGAATATATCAATTAAATGATGACAATTGTGAGCAAAAAATACATCATTAATTACATGAATTAGTATTTACCTCAGAAAGATTTTTTATGATTTTACTTTTAATGATAGTTCATCCTTGTTATTGTTTAACCACCAAGTTTTTTTGAATGTTATCATTTTATTTTTACCATACACAGTCTATATGTAGGTAGCCTCTAATTTATGATTCTGCTATTTGGATAACAACTCAATTTAGATAAATCCTTTTATTCCACTATAAAGTCCAAATACTGGATATCTGAGGGCTCCTTAAAAATCCTATAGTACAACTTCTGACCTTATGCAGAAGAACTCTCTAAAACATTCCAGAGATGTGGTCAATCAATTTGGAACCTCTCATGAAGGAAAAAGCCATTTCATCATAAGCAATGTGTTCTGGCTGGGGAGTTCTTACTCATATTGAACCAAACTTTTACTACACATTCATCTAGATTTTTCTTTTGGAGTTAAACTTAGAAAAATCTAATCCTATAGTCAGTAAAACTCTTCACATATTTGGGAATAGCCATCATGTCCAAGAGCCTTTGTATATCAGATGAAAAATTCCTATGTCCTTCAACTGCTCTTCTATCAACATGGTTTTCAGACCCCCTATATATCATGCACTACCATTTCTATTATACTATAATTATATTTCTGAATATATCTATTAACATGTAATTTCCAGAAGTATGTACAATTTCCAAGTTGTGATTGGACCTATAACAAATCATTACTTTTTTTTTTTTCAAAAAAAGTAGATATTTTCTTTAACTCAACCTCAGATTTTGATAACATTTTTGCCAGGTACATTACACTGCCAGCTTATGTTGAATGCTTACTTATAAAAGACACAGTTTACTTTATTCATTTATCTAATTTGATAAATATTTTAAAATACACACTGTTTCTATTTCTGGTTAAAAGCTGTGTTAGGTGCTGGGAAGAAACAGACAAATAAGATAGGGATTTCAATACAGTTGGTGAAACTGATGAATTCATATAAAAGTTCAATAAAATGCAAACAGTATGTAATTGAAGAAGGAAGAGGAAGATTACTTAATACATACTGAGAATCAGAGATTTCCTGGGAGGTACTACAGGAGCTACATCTTGGAAAATAAGGAGGAGGTAATTGAATCAGAAAGCACAAAGAGGTGAAATAGTGTGATTCTTTGGAAAAGTGAAAGGATTTTTACAGTGTACTAGGAAGTCCAACTAACTTAAAAGAAAATGCTTAGACAATAAACTTTACAAAGTTCTAGATTAAGTTGTTCTTTTCCACATTTACCTTTGTTTAAAAAATGTTTAACGCATCCCCACTTCACTTTTTGATTATAAAGGAAATTTCTTTCTAAAAGTGCACAGAAGAACATAACCAATACAATATTCTAAAGTAATTAGCCTCCAATTAAAATAAATAAATTTAAATTTAAAAATATATAGTAGATTGGCTACAAATGTACCTTTTGTGTCCCTCCAGAAAACTACTCTAATGAAAGCAAAGAAATAAAAAGACTATAAATCAAACCAATGAAGAGTATACATGCAAGAGTGTATGTAAATGTATTAGAGATGTCAATACAGCTCTGGAGGATGAAAAGTAGAGAAAGAAATGATAGTTGAAATAACTGGGTAAAAGTAACCACAAGACCTACAGAGAATTACTAATCAGAAGGTAATCAACTTGACTCTTCCATCTTCTGCAAAAATAACTCTGAAGATGCTGGATTCTTAGTATGATAAAGGTCAGGAAAAAAGATAAGAGTGGAAACAGAAGGATTAAGATCAAATCTATGTATGGAAGACAGTACAACTTCTTTTCCTCAGGGTCAGGTTATACTCCCTTAGGCAAAAGTCCTGAAATTTCTTTTCTAGATAAAAGAGGAAGAGAAAACACCTCTATTTTAGCATTTGGAAATCCTCCAAAGAAATATTCAAGACCTTACTCACACTAAAACATATATATATATATAAAATACGTATGTATATGTTTCTTGCTCGCTCTCTGTGTGAGACAGACAGAGAGACAGACAGAGAGAAAACAGCCAAACAATCTTTGGTTCCTAAATTAGAACATAGCCAAAGACATTTAAGAAAAACATTTAATATGAAATATGAAATAGCTATTGTTGTGGTTGTTTAATCACTAAGTCCTGTCTGACGCTTTTGCAACCTCACGGACTATAGTCTGCCAGGCTCCTCTGTCAAAGGGATTTCCCAAGAAAGAATACTGGAGTGGGCTGCCATTTCCTCATCCAGGGGATCTTCCCAGATCAGGGATCAAACACACATCTTCTGCATTGCAGGTGGTCTCTTTACCACTGAGACACCAGGGAAGCCCAGCATGAAATAGAAAAACCACCAATAAGCAAAGAAAATTGCATTTTTATAGGAGCAAGAAACCAAACCAAAGTCGCTCAGTCGTGTCCGACTCTTTGCGACCCCATGGACTGTAACCTACTAGGCTTCTCTGTCCGTGGGATTCTCCAGGCAAGAATACTGGAGTGGATTGCCGTTTCCTTCTCCAGGGGATCTTCCCAACCCAGGGATCGAACCCGGGTCTCCCGCACTGGAGGCAGACGCTTTAACCTCTGAGCCACCGCTATGTGTAATACTAAAAAAAAAAGAAAAGAAAAGTATATCTCTGGATGTAGGGTGGAGAAAGATATTGCATCCAGAATGAAACAATCAGAAAACAAAAACTAGCTCTTGGAAATTTAATTTATGATTTCTAAACTGAAAAAGAAAATAAGTAAAAGATTTGGAATTATTTCAATGAAAGAATTTTTTTAAGAAATTAGAATAGAAAGAATAAGTACAAAAATATGAAAGAATAGACACTAAAACAGGAGGTTAATCCAATAAATCTAACATCAGAGCATTAGAAATTCCAATGAATGAAAATAGCCAGACATTTGAAAAAGGGTGATGATGCAGAACTGGGTCATAAATTCAGGAAGGACAGAAAGGTAAATGTGATTTCAGGAGAAACATAAAGCTGCACCATAAACATATCATTATATTATACCCTCTGATTTACTCTGAGACAACACTTACATGATCACAATTAGCTCATCGCTGATCATTGATTTAACTGAAAATTGGTATATCAGTGCTTGTGAAGAATGAGGAGGGAGAGGAGATGGTACAGTGGAAAACAACTGAGTGGAAGTCAAAAAACAATGTTCAAACATGCTGCTGCTGCTGCTGCTAAGCTGCTTCAGTCATTTCTGACTCTGTGCAACCCCAGAGACAGAAGCCCACCAGGCTCCCCCATCCCTGGGATTCTCTAGGCAAGAACACTGGAGTGGGTTGCTATTTCTTTCTCCAATGCATGAAAGTGAAAAGTGAAAGTGAAGTCGCTCAGTCGTGTCCAACTCTTCACGACCCCATGAATTTCAGCCTACCAGCTTCCTCCGTCCATGGGATTTTCCAGGCAAGAGTACTGGAGTGGGGTGCCAGTGCCTTCTCCAGTTCAAACACGACAGACCAAGACTTAGCAGTAAAAGCTGATGTTTTCAACAAGTAATGGTGACTTCTGAATGTTTCTGCTAAGGGAGCTGGGACATAGTCATCAGGAAAATTCAGTGCAATGTCCCTCTTTCTGAAATTTCCCCAGTGGTCCAGTGGTTGCAAATCTGCCTACCAATGAAGGGGACATGAGTTCAATCCCTTGTCTGGGAATTGAGATCTCACATTCCAAGGAGCTACTCAGACTTCGTGCCATAACTAGAGAGCCCATGTGTCACAACTAAGACCCAACATAGCGATATAAGGAAATACATGCTTTAAGAAAAAACAGTCCTTCTTTCATTTGATTGGTTTTCAGCGTTATCTCCTACATTGTCTTCAACTCGGCAGCAGTTCTGTGTTGTCCTTATTCTTGTTCAGAAAAAAAAAAAAAACAGTGGATACAAGGGAGAGAATTCAAGTTAAGAGAAAGTGGATAGGAAAATTCCAAGGTTAACTTGTTTATCAGCAAAATGCAAGCTTCCAACATGTAATAAATTTTAATGTAGCCACCTGGACTTGAATTCAACTATATATTTGCTTCCATGCTTTTGGCATTCTAGTCTATCATTGTGCATATGACGTCAATTATGATGCTCTGGAGGCTGTCATTTTCCATCAAGTCAGAAAAGAGAGCATATGTCTTCTCTATTACTATTCCTGAAATGAAATTATTTTACAACCAATCATTTGAGAAATAAAAAATACAATTTTGCAACTTGATGGATTTTCATTACTTTCATTTTGTTAGATGTTTGAGTTTTTTTTTTAACCAACAATGTAAGTAATTATGACATTTTGTCCACATATTTTATCTTCCTTTAGGTGATACCTCAGGTCAGTTTAAATACACACACACACACACACACTTCACAATGGTCTCTATTGACTTCAACAAATCGCACTCTCTACAGATGCTCCCTGTGAGATAGAAAAGAAAGAAGCTTGTTCATAGATTCCCTGTAGCACATCACTACCATTGATCCATGGTTTTAAGGGCTTTAGCCACTAATTTCCTCCCACCAATGGAGAGACCCATTGCTCACTGTGTTTAGACTCTTTTGGCTGCCCACTGTGACTTCAGTTCTTAATCTTCCTGAAAGTGTCAAAAATCACACTGCTATTCGGAGGGAGAGTGATTTCTTTATATATATATATATATATATATATATATATATGTTACTGAGAGTGATGCTTTTCTTAGTATTAAGACGCCCACAATAATGGAGAGAGCTCTGAAATATGTCTGTTCTGTTCACTGTTGAATAAATAATCACAATGGTTCATCTACGTATGTCAGAGAATGTTTTAGCCATGTATTTTTACTCAAGCATCAGTAGTATTTTTAGAAAAACTGCATGATGAGTCTGTCACCAAGGTCTAAATATAGGTGAAAAATGTTAGTGTAATTAACAAAAGAAATCACTTTGGTATTAGCAACATGCAACCTTTAAAGCTCTAGGTAACTACTGTTCTGGATTACTCACACAAAGTGAGTATACACACAGTTTTTCTTATTAATGATATATTTGATTTTAAACAAATGGACCAAGTGCATTAAACAGCACAGCATATATAAAGATGTTTAACCTCACTGTTGATCAAATAAACACAAATTGAAACATCAATGAATTATTATTTTTAGCTTTCTAAATTAGAAATATTGAAAAAGTAATACTACTTACTGATGGAAATAGTTTTGGTTGGAAAATAAATCAGTTCATTGTTTTGGAAAGCAATTTGTCCATAGGAATTTAAAACTGCTAAAATGTTTATCCTCACTGACACTTTAATCTCACTTTTGGGAATCTGCCTTATGATACTAACCTGAGATATGGAAATAAAAATATGAACAAATGTTCATTCCAGCATTATTTATAATTGGGAAAAATCATCCCATAGTAAAAAGATTAAGTAAGCTATGATGCAACCATATTGTGTGATATTGCACAGCCATAAATTTATTTTAATAAGGGAAAGACTTATGTTATTTTGAGTTATGGTGAGACCAACAGTTCAATCCTGAACACTACTTGCATTTGCGATATTTTTATTGGTCAGAACTCAATTGGATGCAGGTGACAGACTCACAGCTAGCTCGTGATGTGATTGGTAAAGTTTACTGTTGCTCTCAGAGCTAAATCAAATGTTAAAAACAACAACAGCAGCAACAACAAAACTCTTAAGAGGGCAGAATCCAAGATAGCCTAAGGAAGACAAAGATTATAACTAAAGCTTCCAAAGTTTTGCATCTCTTACCTTGCCTTCTCTTTGAATGTTGGCTCAGACTCTCCTTCCACAAACGCAATTCTATACACACAAGGAATAGAATTACATGGCACAGGACAGTTTTCTGTTAGTATGTGAGTATGTCTGTATCCACAAAGGAAAGAACTTCCTAAGGGAAGTCTCCACTTCACTCAGTTTGTGTTATGGATCCGAGTGGAATGATGCTAACTCCTTTCCTCCTCCAATTAAAAGGGAGTAGACACATATCCATTGAGGGAGTCAGTATCACAGATATCAGCTCAGTACGTGCCTCCTAGAACACAATCACGGAGAAAGCGATGGCACCCCACTCCAGTACTCTTGCCTGGAAAATCGCACGGATGGAGGAGCCTGGTAGGCTGCAGTCCGTGGGGTCGATGAGAGTCGGACACGACTGAGCGACTTCACTTTCACTTTTCACTTTCATGCGTTGGAGAAGGAAATGGCAACCCACTCCAGTGTTCTTGCCTGGAGAATCCCAGGGACGGGGGAGCCTGGTGGGCTGCCATCTATGGGGTCGCACAGAGTTGGGCACGACTGAAGCGACTTAGCAGCAGCAGCAGCAGCAGAACACAACCAACATGATATAAAGAGTATAATTAAGAAAACAAAATGGGAAAGAAACTGTAAGATCAAGCCACTCAAGGTGGCTGTTCTCTTGTTCTCTGCACATCTTCTGCCCAAGCAGTGCCTGCTTCATCTACACACTGTTCACACGACTGCCCTTCCTACATGCTTGCCCCAGGCTCCAGTTAGCGATTGCTCTTAAAGGAGCGGGCGGTGAGAGGCCTGCCTCTCTGCTAGAGTCCCTGGTAACTGATGAGCCAACCTGAAGTCAATTCCCCGTATAATCGGCAATCTCTCCTTTCCTCCCTGGAATGAAGACTACCATCATGTCCTGCCCCCCAAATGCCTCGCAGGGTGTGGTGTTGCTCCAGGACCTTGTTTCACATGATTAAGCCTCTTTATGCCTTAAACCAGTGGTCCCCAATATTTTAAGCATGAGCAGCCAGTTTCATGAAAGACAATTTTTCCAAGGACTGGGAAGGAGAGGAAGCTGATGGTTTCCGGAGGATTCAACTGCATTATGATTATTGTACACTTTTCCAATCCCTGGGTCGGGAAGATTCCCCCGGAGAAGGGAATGGCAACCCACTCCAGTATTCTCACCAGAATAATCCCATGGACAGAGGAGCCTAGTGGGCTACAGTCCACGGGATCTCCAGTCGGACAGGACTGAGTGACTAACACACGTTTATTTCTGTTATTATTGCATCAGTTCCCTCTCAGAGGATCAGGCATTAGACTCCAGAAGTTGGGGACCCTGCATTAAACTACTAATGTCTCTATCACTGACCCCAGGTTCTTTCTCCACCTTTGACACTGGGCAAGTTCAGTTCTTACAGGCTGCAGTCCAACGGAAATATACCAACATTTTTATGACAGCAGCATTATAGCTTTTAAAATATAAACACAAACCAAACAAATTTTAAAAAAGAAAAACTTTCTGAATAAACCGTTTTTCAAATTTTCTACAATGAACTCACTTTTTTTCTTTTTAAATTGCTCTACAAGTATTCCATGGCTTCCCAGGTGGCTCTGTTGTAAAGAATCCACCTGCAATGCAGGAGACACAGGTTAGATCCCCTGAAGACAGAAATGGCTACCCACTCCAGTATTCTTGCCTGGAGAATCCCATGGACAGAGGAGCCTGGCAGGATACAGTTCATGGGGTTGCAAAAGAGTCAGACATGACTTAGTAGCTAAATAACAAGTGTTTCAGAAAGTAAAGAGGGAAGGAGTTTAAATAAATATATAGTAATGCAAAGTGTTAATACATTATAGAAATGGCAAAGTAATGTTGAATCCTAAAATATGAGTTTTTTGGTAGCATATGGGCATTTCTATACCTAAGCAACTAAATAGCAATAAAGGGCTTTTGATCAATTGAATTAATGATGTAGCTGGAAGAAAAGGTAGGCAGAAATACACAACATAAACTTAGAAGAAACAAAAATTTTGTTACACATTTTTACAAATACAGAAAATGTGTGCTGTTTGCTGGGAAATGCTGGTATAAACTTACCTTTCTTTAGGAAAATAATTAAACAAGGTGACATAAAGCAGAGTTACTCTTCCAATTTATGTGAACCTAGCAGCCTTGAAAATTACCCTATCTCTGGAAAAATGATTACAAAGACTCAATTTTGGACTTGATTTGTCAAATTCAGGGCATTACACTCTGAGGACCAGAGGATTCAAAATCTATCCTGTAGAGTTTATGGTATCTTGTTTTTCAGATCTGGGAGATGACCAGAGTGTGCCCATTTTCTTGAAACATGGCTGCCCAGCGTATCAAAGGTTAAGACTTTGATAAGTTGGCTTTTCTGATGGTTTCTTAAAGTTTATGGCCATAAATTTATATTATAGATCACATACTTCCTCATATTAAAATATTAAGACCTTTTACCTAAATGTCAGGCAGAATCAATGAAAATGATAAGTTGGCACCCTTTTCTCAGTGAGTTTTAAAACTTCAGTTTTAAACTTCAGTTAAACTTTCTAAATAATACAGAAGTAATTTTTTTTATTAAATCATTTAGCTCAGGCATTACAAAATAAAATCCCATGAAAAGCATGAAAAGCAGGCTTCCTTGACACTCTCCATGAAGACCTATGCTGTTTACTTGAACATAAGGACAGTTTGTGATTACATAGTCATTCATTTATGTCCTTGGCATACCCCACGACTGGTGGCAGTTCTAATGATGTTCTTCCTACTGAAAATAAGAGAATCACTGCTTGATGGGGAATTTGAAGGTTCATGAGATGGAGATAAATGTATTATCTAACATGAACAATTATCCCCCCAGTGTATATGCTAGAACAACCTCATCTTTACTAGATGGTAAAACACAGAAATATTTGGTAGAAAATCTATCCATGTCTCTGTGGTGCCTGTGTACTCAGGCATGTCAAACTCTTCTCAACACCGTGAACAGTAGCCTTCCAGGCTCCTCTGTGCATGGAATTCTCCAGGCAAGAATATTAGAGTGCATTGCCATTTCCTCCTCCAGGGTATCTTTCCTACCCAGAAATCAAATCAGCAACTCCTGCATCTCCTTCATTGGCAGGCGAATTCTTTTACCTGGGAAGTCCATCCATGTCTCTACCCTGTAAGTGAGCAGTCGGCAGAGAACACACTTACAAGGAGTCACTGTGATGGTCAAATAGGGAAAAAAATGGAGCTAAAACCTAACTTTGAGAACAGGCTTATGGGACTTCTCCGGTGGTCCAGTAGTTGACTTTGCCTTCCAATGTGGCAGTATGAGTTCATTCCCTCCTCAGGGAGCTAGGTTCCCACAAGCCTCTCAGCCAAAAAAACATGAACAACAGCAACATTGCAACTAATTCAATAAAGACTTCAAAAAACGGTCCATATCAAAAAAATCTTAAAAAAAAAAGAGAAAATGTGCCTAAAAGCCCAGGATGGGTCACAGAAACCTTCCGTACCTTATTCCATAATTTCATTCATAAGTAAGGTATAAGAAAAGGAAGAGTAAAATAACATGAATAATCATCTCCACATATCTCCCCTCTGCTTTCAGGATTTATCTCCTGCTTTCAGATGGTGGAGTAAAGCGTCTGCCTGCAGTGTGGGAGACCTGGGTTTGATCCATGGGTCGGGAAGATCCCCTGGAGAAGGAAATAGCAACCCACTCTCCAGTACTCTTGCCTGGAAAATCCCATGGACAGACAATCCTGATAGGCTACAGTCCATGGAGTCACAAAGAGTCGGACACAACTGAGTGACTTCACTTTTCAGATGGTACAGAATCTGTCTGCAATGCAGGAGACCTGGGTTTGATCCTTGGGTCAGGAAGATCCCCTGGAGAAGGAAATGACTATCTATTCCAGTATTTTTGCCTAGATAATTCCTTGACAGAGGAGCCTGGGAGACTATAATCCATCAGGTCACAAAGAGTCAAACACAACGGAGAGACTTACACTTTCATAGACTAAGGAGCCAGAAATCAGTATCTTGGAGTCACACAGCAGGCACATTCAAGGTATATATTTAAGCAACTCTTCTGATCAAAGTCTGATACTGATATTCAGACTTTCCTGGTCCATATCAATGGTCCATATCAAATGGTAGACGGTAAAGCATCTGCCTACAATGTGGGAGACCCAGGTTAGATCCTGGGTCAGGAAGATCCCCTGGTGAAGGAAATGGCAACCCACTCCAGTACTCTTGCCTGGAAAATCCCATGGAGGGAGGATCCTAGTAGGCTACACTTCATGGGGTCGCAAAGAGTCGGACACGGCTGAGGAACTTCACTTTCACTTTCTGATTAAAGTCTGATACTGATGTTAGTTTCTTATTGTGCAGTTTTGATGAGGTTGATAGAAATGAACATGAGGTTATTCCAAAGTTAGAAGTCTCCTATGAATCAATTCTTGGACTTCAGAGGAGCTGATGGATCAGGAGTAGCCTCAATCATCTGGGTCAGATAATAGAATCCTGTGGTTCAGAGGACAGCAGCCAATGAGGTCATACCATGGAAAAGTTGCTCCTCACATACTGGGATAATACACAGCTTGAATCATTTTAAAGAGTTGAGATCAGTTCTACTTAACACTNGCTGATGGATCAGGAGTAGCCTCAATCATCTGGGTCAGATAATAGAATCCTGTGGTTCAGAGGACAGCAGCCAATGAGGTCATACCATGGAAAAGTTGCTCCTCACATACTGGGATAATACACAGCTTGAATCATTTTAAAGAGTTGAGATCAGTTCTACTTAACACTGGACATGTATGTCCGGTGAGTAGGTTGGACATAAATACTTAATCAAATTACATAAATCCACAATATGTTCTTATGTAACAAACTCTCACTCCTTCATGGATGTATGGGATCTTTTCATATATGTACATCACTGTAATAGTATCCCTTTGTAAGAACTTGAAACCACAGGGCTAAGGGCCATTACAAATACAATAAGAATCTGTTCATTTGACAGAATAACACAACAAAGTCCCATTGGAATTCTGTGGTTATTTAGACAGTGCTGCTGATATTGTTTTGGCTTTTCCTTTGGCAATCTTGTCACTAATTCAGATAACATTTACTTTGGCAAAACACATCATGCCATCTTCAGTTGTCCCTGACTTCTCAGCTTATTCTTTTTTAGCTAATAAGAATTACAACTCCTTCCAAAGTTTAACAGTTTAATTAACTTATCTCTTATTATTCTGATGATGACACTAATTTGTGTCAACTAAAAGTGATTGATTTTATCCTTTATTTAACTCCTTGAGGTCCCAATTACTAATCATTGGGTTGAGAATGTTACTTTGAAGTTAATGGCAAATAGCCATCAGAAAACATTTTATGTGTATTCTAAGTATCAAGTGTTAACTAATACAATGTCTATGAAGGCTATGATTAGAACTGAAGCACTCCCTGATCCATTTTTTCTTTTCTCTTACTCAACACTAGGACCAAGAAAGAGAAGAGTGAAAAATGGAGAGTGAAAAATGGATCAGGGAGTGCTTCAGTTCTAATCAGAGCCTTTATAGACATTGCATTAGTTAGCATTTGACACTTAGAATACACATAAAATGTGTTCTGATGGCTATTTGCCATTAACTTCAAAGTAATATTCTCAAAAGCAAAAGTCACTCAGTCCTGTCTGACTCTTTGCAAGCCCATGGAATTCTCCAGGCCAGGCTACTGGAGTGGGAAGTCTTTCCCTTCTCCAGAAGATCTTTCCAACCCAGGGACAGAACTCTGGTCTCCCGCATTGCAGGCTGATTCTTTACCAGCTGAGCCACAATGAAAGCCCAAGAATACTGGAGTGGGTAGCGTATCCCTTCTAGAGCAGATCTTCCCAACCTGGGAATCTAACTGGGGTCTCCTGCATTGCAGGTGGATCCTTTACCAACTGAGCTATCAGGGAAGCCCTGATATTCTCAATTGAGATGTTTCTCTGGAAATTTAGACCCCAGTCCACTGTCTACTTGACGTCTCCTCTTGGATGTCCCATGGGCATCTTGAATTTGACAAATCCAAAACAAGTCTCCAAACCTCTTCTTTTCAAAATCTGCTATCTTCTCTATCTCCATTTAGTTCTTTAGATTAAAAGTGCTAAAGTGGTTGTCTTTGATTTCGCTCTCTTATATTATTTGCAATTCTCAAGCAAATTTAGTTGAATTTGAAACGTGTCCAGAACCTATACACTATCACCACGGTCATCGTTACCATCTTTTACAACTACCATGATTTTTCTCCTGAATTTGTGTTATAACCTCCTCACTGGTCTTTCCATTTTGCCTTTGCCCAATAGAGTCCATTTTTGTTTTTGTTTTTTTTCCTAAAAATCCAAAGTATCCTTTACAAATCAAAGATGGGTATTCATAACCATCCTAGGGTGTCTCTTCCCTTTCAGAATAAAAAGCAAAGATATCCCAATGACCTATGACACCCAGTATTGCCACACCCAATCCTGTCATTGTCACCTCCCTTCCATGTCCTACAACTCTCCCCTTCTCTTTCTACTCTGGAATCCTTGGCTACCCCATTACTTCAAAAATGTGCCAGAAATGTGCCAATCTCATAATTTTTGCTGTATCCTCCACCTAGCATGGGCTTCCCTGGTGGCTCAGTGGTAAAGAATTCACCCACCAATATAGGAGACCTGGGTTCGATCTCTGGGTTGGGAAGATCTCCTGGAGAAAGAAATGACAACCCACTCCAGTATTCTTGCCTGGGAAATTCCCTGGACCGTGGAACATGGCAGGCTATAGTCCATGGGATCGCAAAAGATTTGGACATGACAGCAACTAAACAACAAAAACTACCTAGCATATTCTTCCTTCAGATGTTGACAGCTTCCCTCACCTCCTTCTGATCTTTGCTAAAGTATCGGAATCTTGGCACTTTCCTGATGGTCCAGTGGTTAAGACTTCACCTTCCAGTGCTGTGGCTGCAGGTTTGATCCCTGGTCAGGGAGCTAAGACCCCACATGCCTTCTGGCCAAAAAACTAAACATAAAGCAGAAGCAATATTGCAAAAATTCTTTAAAGAATTTAAAAATGGTCCACAGAAAAGAATCTTAAAAATAAATCAGCATCTCAATTAGGCATTCCTTAAGAAAATATTTTAAAATTGCAAGGCTCCAAAATGCTTCCAATACTTCTACTTAGTCAATCCTGATATTTTTTCCTTAATATTTATCTGACATACTGGAAGTGCTTTCCCAATAGCTCAAGAGGTAAAGAATCTGTCTGCAATGCAAGAGATACAGGAGATGCAGGTTCAATCCCTGGGTGGGGAAGATCCCCTGGAGGAGGAAAGGGTAACCCATTCCAGTATTCTTACCTGGAAAATCCCATGGACAGGGAAGCCCGGAAGGCTACAGTCCATAGGGCTGCAAACAGTTGGACATGACTGAGTATATATGCATACCCATACTAGAGGTATCAGGTTAAATTTCTCCCATAGCAGACATTGACACAAGAATTTTATTGCAAGTAGTGGTTTATTAGGTGAGTAATCCCAGAAAGTACCAGTAGAGGAATAGAGAAGTGAAGCTGGAAGAAGAATGCCAATATAGGATACATTAAAGGGCAGGTTACAGCTGTAGTTAACTAGAGCTCAATTGTCATGGGAACTTATGGGCAATCTTAGAGAAAAGACCTGAACTGTCTTACATGAGCTATGAGAAAACTAGTATATTTAATTGTCAATTCACTTAAGGAAGTTCCTTCTTTCTGCGCGCATATACCCTGGTGGCTCAGAGGTTAAAGCGTCTGCCTCCAATGCGGGAGACCTGGGTTCGATCCCTGGGTCAGGAAGATCCCCTGGAGAAGGAAATGGCAATCCACTCCAGTATTCTTGCCTGGAGAATCCCACGGACGGAGAAGCCTAGTAGGTTACAGTCCATGGGGTCGCAAAGAGTCGGACACGACTGAGCAACTTCACCTCTTCACCTCATGCAGAATTGCAGAATATGTCAGGCAGCCATAGAAAGCCCTCAGGCAATTTGTTGAAAGTGTTTGCTGCAAGAAGCCATTAGATCTGAGCACACAAGGAAAGAGCTTGTTGCAGATATTGTCCGTTACAGTATACCTTTTGCACAATTCACATTACTCATTGCCCTATCAAGTTCATTCATTCTATCTATCACTGATTCTTTAAGATCATGGTTGGTCATAACGTATTTATATATATGTATTGGGGGCTGTGCTGGGTCTTTGTTGCTGTGCGTGTGCTTTCACTAATTGTGGTGCACAGACTTCTCATTACAGGGACTTCTCTTGTTGTGGCTTGTGGGCTCAAGGGCACTCAAGCTTCAGTAGTTGTGGCACATAGGCTTAGTTGCACCATGGCATGTGGAATCTTCTGGGAACAGGAATCAAACCTAGGTCCCCTGCACTGACAGGTGGATCCTTAGCCATTGGACCACCAGGTAAGTCCATCATAATTTCTATTAATAAACAGATAAATGCAACGTTAAAACAGGAATGTTGCTGGGAAGATTATGGATCCCTACTATTACAGTTGGTTCTCCAGGTAGTAATTTGATTGCTTGACAAGTGGATTTCATCAGACCTTCATTCCTGAAGGGGCTGAGATTTTATTACTATGTCCTTGTCTGGATTTGACTGTTTCAATTGTCTTTTCAAGGCTATTGCTAGGGCAAGAACACCAAGAGGCAACCCACTGAATTGTCAGGGACCTAAGACCCCACATGCCTTGTGGCCAAAAAACTAAAACATAAAGCAGAAGCAATATTGCAAAAATTCTTTAAAGACTTTAAAAATGGTCCACAGAAAAGAATCTTAAAAATAAATCAGCATCTCAATTAGGCATTCCTTAAGAAAATATTTTAAAATTGCAAGGCTCCATAATGCTTCCAATACTTCTACTTAGTCAATCCTGATATTTTTTCCTTAATATTTATCTGACATACTGGAAGTGCTTTCCCAATAGCTCAAGAGGTAAAGAATCTGCCTGCAATGCAAGAGATACAGGAGATGCAGGTTCAATCCCTGGGTGGGGAAGATCCCCTGGAGGAGGAAAGGGTAACCCATTCCAGTATTCTTACCTGGAAAATCCCATGGACAGGGAAGCCCGGAAGGCTACAGTCCATAGGGCTGCAAACAGTTGGACATGACTGAGTATATATGCATACCCATACTAGAGGTATCAGGTTAAATTTCTCCCATAGCAGACATTGACACAAGAATTTTATTGCAAGTAGTGGTTTATTAGGTGAGTAATCCCAGAAAGTACCAGTAGAGGAATAGAGAAGTGAAGCTGGAAGAAGAATGCCAATATAGGATACATTAAAGGGCAGGTTACAGCTGTAGTTAACTAGAGCTCAATTGTCATGGGAACTTATGGGCAATCTTAGAGAAAAGACCTGAACTGTCTTACATGAGCTATGAGAAAACTAGTATATTTAATTGTCAATTCACTTAAGGAAGTTCCTTCTTTCTGCGCGCATATACCCTGGTGGCTCAGAGGTTAAAGCGTCTGCCTCCAATGCGGGAGACCTGGGTTCGATCCCTGGGTCAGGAAGATCCCCTGGAGAAGGAAATGGCAATCCACTCCAGTATTCTTGCCTGGAGAATCCCACGGACGGAGAAGCCTAGTAGGTTACAGTCCATGGGGTCGCAAAGAGTCGGACACGACTGAGCAACTTCACCTCTTCACCTCATGCAGAATTGCAGAATATGTCAGGCAGCCATAGAAAGCCCTCAGGCAATTTGTTGAAAGTGTTTGCTGCAAGAAGCCATTAGATCTGAGCACACAAGGAAAGAGCTTGTTGCAGATATTGTCCGTTACAGTATACCTTTTGCACAATTCACATTACTCATTGCCCTATCAAGTTCATTCATTCTATCTATCACTGATTCTTTAAGATCATGGTTGGTCATAACGTATTTATATATATGTATTGGGGGCTGTGCTGGGTCTTTGTTGCTGTGCGTGTGCTTTCACTAATTGTGGTGCACAGACTTCTCATTACAGGGACTTCTCTTGTTGTGGCTTGTGGGCTCAAGGGCACTCAAGCTTCAGTAGTTGTGGCACATAGGCTTAGTTGCACCATGGCATGTGGAATCTTCTGGGAACAGGAATCAAACCTAGGTCCCCTGCACTGACAGGTGGATCCTTAGCCATTGGACCACCAGGTAAGTCCATCATAATTTCTATTAATAAACAGATAAATGCAACGTTAAAACAGGAATGTTGCTGGGAAGATTATGGATCCCTACTATTACAGTTGGTTCTCCAGGTAGTAATTTGATTGCTTGACAAGTGGATTTCATCAGACCTTCATTCCTGAAGGGGCTGAGATTTTATTACTATGTCCTTGTCTGGATTTGACTGCTTCAATTGTCTTTTCAAGGCTATTGCTAGGGCAAGAACACCAAGAGGCAACCCACTGAATTTGTGTGTTCAACACAACTGTTTACTGTGCTATTAGGTAGCTACAGTCTTATATCTCATGATAAGGAAGATCAATTATTGCTTCCAGTAAATCTACATCTCTTTTTTTCCCATTCGTTTTCTGGCAGGAGAATCCCAAACAGTGACCATAGGTTTAGTCTGTATTGTAACCATAATAGAAATGTTCCCTAACCTCCAAGAAGCAAACTATTTAATCACATGGATCCTGAAGATGCATGGAGTGGGAAGCGTATTCTGTGGGTGGAACACAGGGAAGGGTTGTGAGAGTGGTCACTCATACCTCCAACACTTGGTTCCTGGACCTATGTAGTGTCCAGCTATCAGAAACACTGAACTAGGCATTGGGGGATTTTGTTTGTTTTATTTTTGTTTTTATTTATTTTTAATATAAATTTATTTATTTATTAATTATTTTATTTTTACTTTATTTTACTTTACAGTACCGTATTGGTTTTGCCATACATTGACATGAATCCACCATGGGTGTATATGAGCTCCAAATTTATTTATTTTAATTGGAGGTTAATTACTTTACAATATTGTATTGGCTTTGCCATACATCATTATACAGAGTGAAGTAAGCCAGAAAGAAAAACACCAATACAGTATACTAACGCATATATATGGAATTTAGAAAGATGGTAACGATAACCCTGTATGCAAAACAGCAAAATAGATACAGATGTATTTTTGTTTTTAATATATAGTGTATCTTGAAGGGCAGCAGAATGTTACCCTCAAGTTGAAGCCTTAAATGTGCCTTTAAAAGGTTGTTTCGGAGTTCTACCAGATTGTCAACTGGTGACTTTGTATAGTTAACTACACAAATATTTTCTGTTATTTCATGTTTAAATTATCTTGGCTTAGTAATAATATGATGGAGTCTTGTTTTCAGTAAATTAAATATCTTTTTAAGTCTGGGCCCATTTTCCTCCCATATGACAGAAGAAGATTGAGCTGGGTGATTTATAAGAACTTTTCCAGTTTTCATTTACTCTCTATCTTATCCAGATAGGCAGAAAGCTATTTCTGCATCATTTTGGTATTTGTGTTATGGAGAAAATACACAGTTGTTGAGCTTGACCTTGTGATGGCCAATATGTGCTCATAGTATGTACCCAGATGCTGTTTTCTCATCACAAAGTATCTCCTTAATTGGTATCTATATGAAATGTCCTAGGAGACACTTTTAAAACTTTAAAATTATACGTGCATTAGATCTCATAAAGAAATCAGTAAAGCTAATGAAATTCAACAAAATAACAATTGTGAGTAAATTAATTCTGTAAATAAATGAATATGCCAAGAACTGGTAATTGTTATAGACAGGAGCAAGCTTGGAAGGAAGTAGGAGGACTAGTCAAAAGTTGTAGTGAAAATCTAGAAAAAGAGATTGGCCCCGGGGTATGTTACATTGAAGGTAGTGAGAAGAGGTTTTATTCCCTAGCAGGCTTTTTTTCTTTTTTTTTGGACAGGGGTGGGGGTGCATGGCATGTGGGATCTTAGTTCCTCTACTGTTGGAATTGAACCAGTAACCCTTGCAGTGGAAACATGGCATCTTAACCACTGAACAGCCAGGGAAGTCCTAGATATTTTGAAAATAGAGGAAAATGGATTTTTTTGTAGAAAGATGGAGTTCTTATTTAATGATATTAGAAATAACATGTTTTGGAGATAATATATCAGTGTTACTCTGATATTCAAAATCTTGGAGAGTTACCTGGAAATATTGAGTAGGCAGTTGGCTGCATTGCTCTGAAATCCATAGGAGTGGTAAGCTTAAAAATAGAATTAAAAGTATTAGAATAGTGAAATTAGCAAAGGAGTGAAGGGAAGAAAAAAAAGCTGTAGTAACATTAGAGTTTTAGAGTTATCATAAAATAGCCCTTTTCTTTAAAATTATAGCCTTTACATTAAAAGCATCACTTGATCTCCCAGTCGATAGCTAAGCCAATAAAGTAGTCGTTCATCTCCTAGCTATTAGTTAATAATTTAGGCATGTTCAGCTATCATAATAATTCAACTATAATTTAATAATTCAGTGAAAATTCGAGATATTTTTTAATGCTTTCGGTTCGCCCTTAGGGTAAATAATCTATACAACATGCATAGCATAATCAGGAAGGAGCAAACACACTTTTGAATCTCTGATGAAAGCCACCAAGGATATATGTAGCACATAGCATTGCATCATTGGACTCAGGAATCATTACATGCAATGTTAATGCATGAAAATATGTAAATTCATGGCTTCTACAATATGCTTTTCCTAACTCACAGGTGTAATAGACCAAAAAAAAAAAAAAAAACAGTACTTAGGATTTTTCTAGGAATAACAATGACATTTTGCAGGTTTTTAAAATTTATTATAGTCACAAAGGGAAAAAGTCCCTGGAAGGATATAGATGTTGTACTCATAAGTGGGTAATTTGAGGTCACATTTAATAAAGGGGCAAACGTGACAGCAAGATTCAAAGGGGCGACTTGGTAGATGTCATAAAACTAGTAAGTTCTACAACTGTCATTTAAAACTTAACTCTTTATGACTTCACATTCACAAATTTAACATAATACCACACTTTTAACATCTACCTTCACAGTTTGGAATGGACAAGTTAGGGGAAAAAATCCAAACCTCAAAATATTACAACAGACCTGTTCACATACATAAAGCTTTGTAGATTAATGTTTTTGTGCAGGAAATATAATATTGCTTCCATTAGAAGAGAATAATAAAAGTGAAGATTCTTCAAAGAATTTAGCACAATTAGAATCACTATAAGAAAATTCACTGAAATACATTTGTGTTATTTATTTATGATGAAAAGAAACTTTCTTACTAAATACTGTGTAAGCATTAATTAAGGGGACCAGTAACTATTGATAAACACTGGGGGACTTCTCTGATTCTCCAGTGGTTAAGAATCTGCCTTCCAATTCAGGGAATACAGGTTCAATCTCTGGTTGGGGAACTCAGATCCCATATGCCACAGGGCAACCAAGCCCACAAGACACAACTAGAGAAGCCTGTGTACCACAACAGAGTCCATGCACTGCAACAAAGACCCAGCACAGCTAAAAAGGGAAAAAAGAAAATTTCAGAGGGAAATCGCTATACACTATTGCTGGGCATCAGTGGATAACTTTAGTACCTAAGCCCCCATGTACACTTTTTAAAAATTATAAACACTGGGATATTTCAAGAACGTAAGTGGGTATGATTGTATGTTTGAGAACTCACGGTTATTCTGTTTAGTCTGCTTCCTCAATGCTTCATCCCTTTGTCCCTTTCTTTCTCTTTCCATTATCCTAACTCAGCTTTATTTCTTTGTCAGACTCACATCACCTCTCATAGCTGGGGGGAAAAAAAATTCAGACACTTCTACTATCCTCAGCATTTACAGATTAAGGTATGCCTACAAATATAAAACTTCTGTGGTTAATTATTTTTCTAATTCTATGGCCAGTTAAATCTAATAAGCCTTACATCAACATTCTCATTCTTTACCATCCAGTATAAAAAACTCTCATCTATCTTTTCCTATACTATTTTTTGTATGATGCTTTGAGTTTCCTTTCCCTGATCAAACTGACGACTTCTCACCACCACCCAAACCACAATTGAGAAAACTTTAGAAAATTCTAAAATCAAAATGTGCATATCCCTCCAGCACTGGGTAGTAAAATTATTTTTAAATAGTCACCAGTACTATTCCTAAATTAATACATGTTTATTAGACTGAATTTCTAAAGCATGGGTTTGAATTTTCAAAGTGTTGGATTGGTTGGGACATACCCAATGATGAATAAACTAACAATGAAACCTGGTAGGCATCATAAGATAGAAATATAGAACTTCTTATTAGAAGCAATTAACCTAGGCAGAAACATTCTCTCTGCTCCTGCTGGCACTGCTGAGACCACTTAGCGGATACACTGACTTCACTCACCAAGCAACTTGGGGGACCTCAAGTAGGCTAAAATAAAATTCATCATCCATTCCTAACAAAAACTCCAAAAGGCATAGAATAAGGTTAATTAAGTGTGATTCCTGGGCTGGGAAGATCCCTTGGAGAAGGAAATGGCAACATACTCCAGTGTTCTTATTTGGGAAATCTCATGGACAGAGGAGCTTGGCCAGCTACAGTCCATGGGGTTGCAAAGAGTCCAACATGACTGAGCAACTAAGCATACCTGCATACACATATATATTCTGAACATTATATATGTGTGTATACATTATAATAAGTACATACATATATACCATAAAGTGTTATAACAGATATGTATATATGTATACACATATAAAATGTGTTTATGTGTGTGTGTAATTGCTATAAACTCAAAAATAGACCAACAAAACCTAAATGTGTGAAGAATGGGAAACAGCAAATGTGTTAAGCCAAGTTATTGTTTATTTTATAATCACACACATGTACACACATATCTACATAAGCATACACGTGTATTTTTATCTACATACATATATAAAATTTTATATATTAGATGTCTCATAACTTTTGCACTTTTAATAAATTTTTATTTATTTATTTTTGGTTAAACTGGGTAGTCATTTTTTGCATGTGGGCTTTCTCTAGCTGCAAGTAGAAGCAGTGCCCTCATTTCTCATTGAGGTAGCTTCTCTTCTTGCAGCTCCTGACTCTACGGTGTGTGGGTTCAGTAGTTGTGGCAAATGAGCTCAGCTGTCTGGTGGCATATGGAGTCTTCTCAAACCAAGGATGAAACTTGTGTTCCCTGCATTGGCAGGCAGATTCTTAACCACTGGACCACCAGGGAAGCCCAACTTCTGTATTTTAATTTACTTTATTTTGGTGCACTTTAAGGTTTACAGAAAAATTGAGCAGAAAGTGCAGAAGAGTTTCTGCATTCTCCCCTGCACCCCTCCTCAGTCATTTTTTTTTCTATAATTAAATCTGCCATTTTTGATAATTAAATCTGGCATATTTGTTACAAATTATGAATCATAATGGTACTTCACTAACTAAAGACTGCAGTTAGGGTTCATCCTTTGTGAATAGTTCTATGGCTTTTGAAAAATGCATGTCAAGTAAGTACCATTACAGTATCATATAGAATAGTTTCGTCATCCTAAATGTCTCCTGTACTCCACCTGTTTCTATCTCTCCACAAACTACTGGAAACCACTGATCTTTTCATTGTATCTTTAGTTTTGCCTGTTCCAGAATGTCATACATTTGAAATAGATACAATGCAGCCTTTTCAAACTGTCTTCTTTGATTCAGTAATATGAATTTGAGTTCATGTCTTTTAGTGGCCTGTGTTCATTTCTTTATTATTTTTGA
>SJYT01036081.1:41686-83907 GCA_006410635.1 Cephalophus harveyi | reverse complement strand
TTCTTTGGAATTGGAATGAAAACTGACCTTTTCCAGTCCTGTGGCCACTGCTGAGTTTTCCAAATTTGCTGGCAGATTGAGTGCAGCACTTTCACAGCATCATCTTTCAGGATTTGAAACAGCTCAACTGGAATTCCATCACCTCCACTAGCTTTGTTCGTAGTGATGCTTTCTAAGGCCCACTTGACTTCACATTCCAAGATGTCTGGCTCTAGATTAGTGATCACATCATCATGATTATCTGGGTCATGAAGATCTTTTTTGTACAGTTCTTCTGTGTATTCTTGCCACCTCTTCTTAATATCTTCTGCTTCTGTTAGGTACAGACCATTTCTGTCCTTTATCGAGCCCATCTTTGCATGAAATGTTCCCTTGGTATCTCTAATTTTCTTGACGAGATCTCTAGTCTTTTCCATTCTGTTGTTTTCCTCTATTTCTTTGCATTGATCGCTGAAGAAGGCTTTCTTATCTCTTCTTGCTATTCTTTGGAACTCTGTATTCAGATGCCTATATCTTTCCTTTTCTCCTTTGCTTTTCACCTCTCTTCTTTTCACAGCTATTTGTAAGGCCTCCCCAGACAGCCATTTTGCTTTTTTGCATTTCTTTTCCATGGGGATGGTCTTGATCCCTGTCTCCTATACAGTGTCACGAACCTCATTCCACAGTTCATCAGGCACTCTACCTATCAGAACTAGGCCCTTAAATCTATTTCTCATTTCCACTGTATAATCATAAGGGATTTGATTTAGGTCACACCTGAATGGTCCAGCAGTTTTCCCTACTTTCTTCAATTTGAGTCTGAATTTGGTAATAAGGAGTTCATGATCTGAGCCACAGTCAGCTCCTGTTCTCTTTTTTGTTGACTGTATAGATCTTCTCCATCTTTGGCTGCAAAGAATATAATCAATCTGATTTCAGTGTTGACCATCTGGTGATGTCCATGTGTAGAGTCTTCACTTGTGTTGTTGGAAGAGGGTGTTTGTTATAACGAGTGTATTTTCTCGGAAAAACTCTATTAGTCTTTGCCCTGCTTCATTCTGCATTCCTAGGCCAAATGGCTCTTCTAGTGAAGGTTAATGGAAAGAATCAGAAAGATCCACTGGTGATTCTTGATTTCCCTAATCTGTAGAGCCACAGTTTTCTGATCTATTTTGAGGATAAGATAATATATGAAAGAACCACTTTATACAACTGCAAAGAGCAACATGGATGTGAACACATGCAGTCCGATACTTTCCAGGTCCAATTACCCTTCAGAGAAAAATAGTAGTTCAATGAGTGAATGACTCAATGACTTACAGATGAATGAATATGCACTTCTGTTGTTAGAGTGGTGTCATGGAACAACATAGAGTTTGCAGTGTGACTTGGATTTAGATCTTGGCTCTGTGAGCTATTGAGCAAAATAACTCATTTGAATTGTCATAATATTTTCTGAACATACACACACAGAAAAACAGGTAATTAAAATTCACTTTGGAGGGTTATTTATAATATTACTGTGCATCTATGTATGTATCTGCAGGTCTACCTATGTGTGTGCATACACAATGCCTTCTTCTTGAGGAAAATGGAGACAATACCAACATGACAGGCTTATCGTGATAGGGAAGATTAGAGATTGATGTAATAATGTAAATACCTACGTCACCTGCTTTTGGCTTCCCACTCTCACCCTGTGCCTTCATTCTGGTCATTGCAGTACACACCAAGTTTTTTAATATAGCACATTGATATTTTGGAATGGATAATTCTTTGTTGTGGAGGGCTGTCCTATACATTGTAGCATGTAAAATGACTCTAGACATCACAAACTGTCTCTTGTAGCAAAATTGCCTTCTGTTGAGTACTATTGCTCTAGGATTTTCCAAAACAAGAACCCATTACCAAATGGGAGATAGTTAATAGTTACTTTGTACAAGCCTTAATAAGTTACAAAGCATAAAGATTTCAAAAGATAATGCGGAGCTACTCCAAAGAAATGCCATCCCTGCCAGAAAAAGGCAAAGAGCGCATGCTATGGAGAAGCAGGGTTCATTCTTTTCCCTTTTAGTCAAAAATATACCCTGGCATCATTACCAAACAATGTCTTTATATTTCACCTCTTCCTCCTGGCACTTTTCTTCAAGACAGAAAATAGTAGGGAGACAAACTCTCTCTGGTGATCATTATATACCTACTACTGGACTCTATCGGGCTTCCCAGGTGGCGCTAGAGGTAAAGACAGTGAAGTTGCTTAGATATGTCCTACTCTTTGCGACCCCATGGACTACAGCCTGCCAGGCTGCTCTGTCCATGGGATTTTCCAGGCAAGAATACTGGAGTGGGTTGCCATTTCTTTCTCCAAGAGTAAAGAATCCACCTGCAAATACAGGAGATGCAAGAGACACAAGTTCAATCCCTATATTGGAATGATCTCCTGGATGGGAAAATGGCAACCCATTCCAATATTCTTGCCTGGAGAATCCCATGGACAGAGAAGCCTGGCAGGCTACAGTTCATGGGGTCTCAAAGAGTCGGATGTGACTGAGCAACTAAGAGCACACACATTGGATTCTATCACTACTGTTGTTGTATTATCATCATTTTAGTTACACTAGGTAAACTGAATTAATGTTTTGATTAACTGATTAACATCGGAAATGAACTGTATTTAATAGTACCATATGTATGAGAGAATAAATTACAATAACCTTAGATCATGTTGAGCTAAAGTAAGATACAGTCTTGTGATAAATTTTGCCATTTTGAAATAGAACTATCTACCATGAAGTGAGTTTAGTTCTCCTTGCTATTCACTTCCTGCATTTTCATGCAGATTGTGCAGCAACAAGAAAATTGGCAATCAATCCCCTACTGTGCAGTATTGGTTTCTAAAGCAGAATCAAGCCTATCCCCTTCCTGAGGTCCCATTAGTACATTCTTACATCATTTGGGGCTTATATCTACTAAGAAACAGTAGAACAGGAAGTTGAAGATGATACTCAGTAGGATACAGGATTCTGATATATATAATTTTCTTATGCCAAATACTGTGGATGAGAAGGAAGAGTGAAAGATGTGTATACAGTACATGTTTGAAGATGTGATCTCTCGTCTTCCTTTATACATTATAAACCTGTACAAGGAAGAAATACATTCTGGTGCACAGAAACAATTTCTGTCTCTGACAGAGAGTCAAGGAGGTTGGGCAGCAATTTACCCTTGTTCAGCAAAGTCATACCAGATGAATTTCTATGGATAAACACAAGTGAGCTATGCATTTTTTTTTATATTTGTTTACTTTAAACCTGACAGAAGCAGTTTTATAAGAGCCTAAGGACTAAGGAGCAGAATAAAAGGTTATCTGTGTTTTCTTTCTACTGACAATGTGAAGCCAGGTTAGTTTTACCTTATTAAAAGAAACAAGCTGATGTCGTTAAGATGGGAGAATAGGTGCTCCCTGACTTCAATCCCACTCACAAGACTGGCAACTATCCACAGACAAGACACCTATACGGAGACCCCAGAACCCATGGGCTAGGCAGGAGCACTCCCTTGGACCGCAGAGACTGAGAAGGACCACATTAGAAGTGCAAAAGGAGTGATTTCACTTTGATTGCATTGCCCCTCTCCCCACACTGGCACAGCACCAAACCGAGAGGAGCCTCCCTTGGCCTTCAGTTTCTCCACTGGGCAAAAGAGAGCCCAACCTACATAGACATCCTTCTTCACACCATTGCAGATGCTCCTCAGAAGGGCCACTTGGATCTTGCCTCTAAGGCATCACTGGCTGTGCCTGGACACCCAGGGATGAGACAGGGATGGAGAAGGCATTCACAGCTTACAGCAACCAGTGCATGAATATTGGCAGACCACATTTCTGCTGGTGGTGGTACGAGCAGAGATCCCAGCTATGGCTTCATCTGGCCAGAGAACTCAGTGAGCAATTGTACCTGGGTTGTGTCCCCAGCCAGCAGCCATATAAGCCATGGAGCCCATTCTTGTCAGCCCTATCCAGACAAGAAAACAGATTACCAAGCCTGTCCAACTACAGAGCATGGCTCCCATCCTGCCGCACCAGGAAATCCAGCCATAGATGCCAGGCAGCTGCAGAGCACGTTCCACGGCGTGGCTGGGTAGGGAAAAAAGTCAGCAGACCTGTCAAATTCCTCAGCAAACCCTCCTGACCAGTCTGGCCAGGAAGACCAAGCAGTGGTTCCAGCTCAGACCCATCCTATGGAACTGCCCAGCCTCAGAGACTGGCTCGCAGTCCTGCCCAACAACAGAGTGCAACCTATGGCTCTGCCTTATTGCTGAGTACACGCCGTGACACCACCAGACCAGGGGCCCCGGACAATGACCCACCCAACCAAGGAGCACAGTAGCCTCCTGCCATGTCTAACTGCAGGACTCAGCTACAGGCCCCCCTGACCAGGCAGGTTGGCCAGGGACCTTGCCCAACGGTAGAGCACAACCAGCACCTGTCCGATGGTGGAGCCCAGTTGCGGCCTGATCTCACCTCAGGGCACAGGCTATGACTCTCTTGATTGTGGAGCACAGCCTGAGGTCCTGGCTGATCATGAAGCTCTACTTGCTGCCCTGCCTGAATGCAATATCTACACAACTAGATTTGGGGAGCACAGCCTAAGGCCCCATCTGGCCAAGAAAAGTTGAGGAACTCACCTTGCAGCACTAATTAAAGACTCCAACCAGGGACATCACCCTGCCACGGAACACAGCCTGTGGTCCCACCAACCAGAGGTGACTGTGGAGCCCAGTCAAATGTTCCAGCTTAAAATAGGATGTTTAACTACAAAATATCATAGGTAGAACTTCACTGGTGATCCAAATGGTTAGGAATCCACCTGTCAATACAGGGGACACGGGTTTGATCCCTGGCCTGGGAAGATTCCACATGCTGTGCAGCAACTAAACCCATGCGATACAAATACTGAGACCACGCACCACAACTACTGAAGCCCTTGTGCTCTAGAGCCTGGGGTTTGCAATAAGAGAAGCCACCACAGAGAGAAGCCTGAACACCGCAATCAGAGAGCAGCCCTTAAAACGTCTGTGTGTAATAATAAAGACCCAGCCCAGCCATAATAAATAAATCACCTGTAGATTCATGGTAAGCACTAAGGAAAAACCTGTAGTACAAAAGAGTAAATTAAAGGAATCAAAGCAAACTACTGCAGAAAGTCATCATATCACAAAGGAAGACAAGAGAGGTAAAGGGTAAAAGAACTACAAAACAGCACACAATGAACAAAATGGCAATAGGAAGTCTACATCTATCAGTAGCTCCTTTGATGAAGTTTTACAAGCAAAATGGAAGAGTGACTGAATGGATAAAAAAGCAAGGTACATAAAATGTTGCCTATAAGAGACTCATTTTAGCCCTCATGACATGCATAGACTGAAAGTGAAAGAATAGAAAAAGCTATTCCAAGCAAAGGCTTAGCGAGACCAACTGTTGTCATACTTAAACCAGACAAAATAAAATTTAAGTTAAAAATGGTTGCAAGAGACAAAGAAGGTTATTATGTAAGGATAAAAAGGTTAATTCATCAAGAAAATACAACAATTGTAAATTTTGAGCATCTAACATCAGATTACCTAATTATATAAAGCAAATACAAACAGATCTAAAAGGAGAAATAAACAGTAGCACAATAATAGGAGAGGATTTTAATATTCCACAATCAACAGTGGATATATTAGCCAGACAGAAAATTAATATAGAAAGAACTGATTTCAACAAAGCTGGATTTCAGACAAGTACAAAAATAGGTAAAGCATCTTATCAATTTTTATGTTGATTACATGTTATTGATGATATTATTTTAGAAACAATGGGTTAAATAAAAGATGCTATTATTTTTTATTTTTTAATGGGATTCTTAGAATACTTAAAATTACACATGTTTTGTAGTATATTCTGTTAGACAATGCTGGCCTAAAGTAACACTTCTGAAACTTACTTGTTAGGGGACTGTTGTTATAAAGATGATGAGTTATGTTTGAGGAAAAAAAAACTTGCCTTGAAAAAATAATTTGGTTAGCTGTTACACAAGATTTTTCTTCAGTATGTTCAAAAATATTATATCTATGAGAAAGTTTTCTAAGTATCTAAAATACAGCCTCTACCAATTCCTTCCCTCTTTGTATGAGAATCTTGTTCTTTCCAACAAAAAAGTGGAACTTTTTCCTCCTCTTGCACCTACGCTGTTCTTAACTTTTTCCTGAGTAACTTAGTGCATCAGAAGCTGTCTTGTCTTAGGATTTCTGATGCTAAATTCGTTTTATAAGTGCTGTTTGGGATTATCAGAATAATCTTTCCTTGAACAATGGTGTGAAAAGATATACGCACTCCAGTGTTCATCACAACATTGTTTACAATAGCCAAGACATGCAAGCAACCTGGATGTCCATCAACAGGGGAATGGATAAAGAATATGTGGTTCATATATGGAATCAAATATTACTCAGCCATTAAAAAGAATGAAATAATGCCACTTGCAGCAACATGGATGGACTTAGAGAGTATCCTACTGAGTGAAGTAAGTCAGACAGAGATGAAGAAATATGTGACATCCTTTATATGTGGAATCTAAAAAGAAATGATACAAAAGAGCTTACAAAACAGAAACAGACTCACAGATTTCCAGAAGGAGCTTATGGTTGCCAGGTGGAAGGTTGAGGATAAAGAATAGTAAGGAATTTGGGATGGACAGGTACACACTGCTATATTTAAAATGGATAGCCGAGAAGGACCTAATATACAGCACATGGAACTCTGCTCCGTGTTATTTGGCAGCTTGCAAAGGAGGGGGATTTGGGAGAGAATAGACACCTGGCTGAGTTCCTATACTGTTCACCTGAAACTATCACAACACTGTTTGTTAATCAGCTATATGCCAGTAAAAAATAAAAAGCACTTTTCTTGGAAGCCAGTCACCACCCTGTTGTGAGAAGAAAAAGTCACATGTTAAAACTGTGACATACTAGTTGGTTAGCCCAGCTCAGACTGAGCAACAGCTGGGATCAGCTACCAGCTGCCACAGTGAATATCCTTAGGCATCTACCATAGTTTTGAGTTCTAATGACTGGAACCCTGTCCCTCCTGACAAACTCCAAGACCCTGAGCAGAACCTGCTCACCCTAGAGAATTGAGAGAAAATGGTAACCTGTTGCTAGGAGCTATTAAGATTGAGGGGGAGGGTGGTTACATCCCTAGCTTTTCTGATCATTAGGACTATTTATTAACACATCCTAAACTAGTTCTTCTCAGAAGGACTTTATAAAATAGTAACATAAAAAATCACAGAGCTTGTGCATTTTATGGAAAACTCTGAAGTAACCACTATAGAATCAAATACTGTATATGTATTTTTATAACTGGACAAGGAAGAACAATAAAGACTATATAGTGGAAGACCAAAACCTAAATGAAGGAAATGTGTGGATGTGGGAAAAAAGGAACCCTTGTACATGTTTGTAGGGATGTAAAACGGTGCAGTCACAATGAAAAACAGGATGGAGTTTCCTGAAAAGCTAAAAATAGAACTACCATGGGACCCAGTAACCCAAATTCTAAGTGTTTGTCAAAAGGAAATGAAATCTATTTTAAAGAGATACCTGCACCTCCATGTTCATTGCAGTATTAGTCACAATAGCCAATAATACATGTAAACATTCTAAATGCCTATTAATGGATGAATCAATAGATAAAATGTGTTGCTTGCTTACAGTGGACTATTATTCACAGCCATTAAAAAAAAAAGAAAAAAACAAACTATGCCATTTGCAACAACACTGACAAACCTTGGGGGCATCATGTTAAGTGAATTTAGTCAGATCTAGCAACAAAACTATATGAACTCATAAAAAAATAAACTTACAGAAGCAGCAAATATAATGATAGCTGCCAGAGGCAGGATGTAGAGACATGGAAAATGGATAAAGGTGGTCAAAAGGTACCAACTTACAGTTATAAGAATAAATAAGTCCTGGGATGTAATATGCATCATGCTGACCGTACTTAACAGCACTGTATTATATATCTGAAAGTTCCTAAAAGACCCAGCTTATTTAACTGATATGGAGAGTGCATCATGAGAAACTCTGGGCTGGATGAAGCACAAGCTGGAATCAAGATTGCCGGGAGAAATATCAATAACCTCAGATATGCAAATGACACCACCCTTATGGCAGAAAGTGAAGAAGAACTAAAGAGCCTCTTTATGAAAGTGAAAGAGGAGAGTGAAAAGGTTGGCTTAAAGCTCAACATTCAGAAAACGAAGATCATGGCATCCAGTCCCATCACTTCATGGCAAATAGATGGGGAAACAGTGGAAACAGTGTCAGACTTTATTTTTGGAGGCTCCAAAATCACTGCAGATGGTGACTGCAGCCATGGAATTAAAAGATGCTTGCTCCTTGGAAGAAAAGTTATGACTAGCCTAGACAGCATATTAAAAAACAGAGACATTACTTTGCCAACAAAGGTGTATATAGTCAAGGCTATGTTTTTTCCAGTGGTCATGTATGGATGCATGTGAGAGTTGGACTATAAAGAAAACAGTGCTGAAGAATTGATATTTTTGAACTGTGGTGTTGGAGAAGACTCTTGAGGGTCCCTTGGGCTGCAAGGAGATCCAACCAGTCCATCCTAAAGGAGATCAGCCCTGGGTGTTCATTGGAGGACTGATGTTGAAGCTGAAACTCCAATACTTTGGCCACCTGATGCGAAGAACTGATTCATTGGAAAAGACCCTCATGCTGGGAAAGATTGAAAGCAGGAGGAGAAGGGGATGACAGAGGATGAGAGAGTTGGATGGCATCACCGACTCAATGGACAAGAGTTTGCGTGAACTCCGGTAGTTGGTGATGGACAGGGAGACCTGGTGTGCTGCATCCATGGGGTCGCAAAGAGTAGGACACGAGTGAGTGACTGAACTGAACTGAACTGAACTGAAAAGAATATATCTTAAAGGCTCTCATCATAAGGAAAAAGGAAATTATGTAAGGTAATGGATGTTAGCTAAACTTATTAATCATTTGGGGATGTATACATACATCACATCTTTATCTTGTACAACTTAATTATAAAATATTTTGTCAGTTATTTCTCAAAAAACTGGAAAAATTAAAAAGAAATGCAGTATATAATCATGTTTAAATATTTTACAACTATTAAGATAATTTCTATGAAGTGTTTTAAATTACACAGCACATATGATAAGTTAAAATGTAAGCTACATAAAAAATATTGTCATATACAGAAGAACACACTCATGAATTTGTAAGAAAATGTGAAAACTATTCTAAAATACTAAATCTTTAATTTTATTAGATGGTTCTCTCCTGGTGGTGACAATTTGTATTTTTTTTTTTTTTGCTATCTCATGAACTTACCACATTTTTTAAAAAGATAATATTTAAAATCAGAATTTCTTTTCTAGAAGAAATTAATGCCCCTTTTCCATTTGTAATGGAATGTAATTTGCCCTTTGCTTCATATACAACTTGTGATGCAAGAAAAACCATGGCCACATTTTCACTTCTTTGGTATAAAATAATTTTAGTGAAGTGTCAGATGTGGAAGCTGATCCAGAGCAGCTGAGTGCCTGTTCTTGGCCTGGTATGACAATACTCACTTTGAATATGTTTGTGTTTAATGCCAATTCAAGGACTATAAACACTAAGTTGCCACTTTGGTAATCTAGGCTTAAAATAAAGACTGTAAAGAGGAAAATTTTCCCAAAGAGGGGAAAAAATAAAAACGCCCTTAAACTGTGGACTGAACTTAATCTATACTGTGGGAAGGGGTACTTAAGATGACTGCTTCTCTGTTATTGCCCTGTCACGCTCTTTAAACACTAAATCTGATTGTGAGGATAGAAAGGATGACCAAATAGAAATACAGAGTCTGAGTGACTATTTCCACATGGATTCCCTTAACTTTTCCCAATAGGGCTGTTGACAATGTATGTGTGAACCCAGATGTTCATAATATTGTGACTCAGCTTTAGGTTTTATTCAAACTCTCTACATTTTGTAGGCAGATTTGGACTACAATTCAGTAGTTCCAAAGCTGTATTTTTCTGCATATTTGAACTTTTGTTCATTTGAATGCTAAGAGCTATTTCAACTCAAGGGAGAGAGAATGTGTGGGTGGCAGGATGCTGCCTCAGGAAAAATCAAATTAAATTTCTTCTCAGGATCAACTGAAGGTTCTATCTATCACCTCTTATAAGATAACCCTGAAATGTGAGGGTGAAGTGAGAAATTTTTTATAGGGGCATATGTTCAGATTTACATTTTAGGACATATGAACAGTGGAGATAGGAGTTATTGATAGATTCTGACTGACTTAGAGAATGCCCTCACTTTATTACTGACCCAGCCCATGCAGTTGTTCTTTTAATAGTGTCAATCCTATTTTAATTGAGAGGTTGATTTCTAAGTGGATTTCATCTTATCATCTTTTTTTGATTGATACATGTACACATATAAATACACACATATATATGGAGAACATGGACTTTCTATTCTTAGCTCATTTTCCATGGGAAATTTTAATCTTGGTTGGCCATATCTTTCTTGACAAAAATTTGAAATGTCTATGATATTAATGTATTATTATTTTCTAGTATTTCTCAATGCATATTATTTCTCAAACACTCAGTTTTGAATCTTATACTACTTCCCCTTTTAAATGGAATAAATAACTTCATTCTCTGAGCAAGCTTATAAATAGCCCAATATAATTGAATAATTAATAGAAGCAGTGCCCTGGAGTATCTACAGGAAGCCATGTAGTGTAGTGGAGTGAATCCTGATATTAGTGTATCTGACTTATGGTTAATTTTTAACTGACAGAACCAACAAACTTGATGGCATTACTTATTCCTACTCCAAAAAGTTTGCAGAGACAGAAAAAGAAACAAAATAATCTGATTAACTTTTGGACTTCACTGAAGTTGCTTAATCACCAATAAAAATTCCAGAATGTACAGGTCTTATGATGTTTGCTTTGCTCTAAGCTGGTAATAGTAATAGGCATATGGAATGAAAGTCCTTTTTATCTGATAGGACTATTACCTAAACCACTTATAAGAATTTTATAGACTAGCAAAAATATTACAGTTACCTCCAATTATACCAGAAAGCAATATACGTTTGTAACCTTCTGATACACATATGCTTTTAAAGTATTTGATGCTAAGATAGACATAACTTCTTATGGAGGCACAAATTAAAGGTCTAAATCAAATCAAACTTCTTTCACAAAATGCATATTTTCTAAAGAAATTGCCCATAAGTAATTTATGATACCTAATGACTAAGTTTTCATTAAGCATTTGGAAAAAGTTACTGTCAATATAAGTAAATGAATAGTCAGGTCAGTTCCAAAGACTTTTCTTGTAACTACATTCAGTATTCTTTTCAGAATTTGATATTTTCAACATTCTGTAATTTTGCATGTATCTGGAGTAAGGAAATTCTGTCATTGAAATTACTCTGTAATTTTGCATGTATCTGGAGTAAGGAAATTCTGTCATTGAAATTACTCTGATTTTCAGGATTCTGCCATCTGTCTCCTGTACACCCACTCACCTATCATTGCTTCCCCCAAGATTTCCCTTCTCTCATTACTTTCTAGAGAGTGATTGATGAGTGTGCCTCCCAGTCCTTTTTCTTGAAATAAGGGCAAGCATGCAAACGTGCCCTGCTGTTTTTTTTTTTTTTTTCCCTCCAGTGTGAGGACAAGGATATAACCAGACAAAATTTCCATGAGTTAGAAATGTGATGGAGATGTTGGCAACAGTGCAAGGAGTTCTAAGTCTGAACTGAAAACAGGTTTAATCAAGAGATTTCTCCAGGATTGACTGAGTTCTTTTCACAGTCAGTGGGTCACATTTCCATGGTTCTCCTATGAATAGTAAAAGGTAACAAGAGAGGGCAGCCATTTTTTCAGGCCAGTAAAATCAGTACTCAGGCAATTTGGTCACAGAAATATTTGCAGAAATCACTTAATTCTTTACTGAGGGCTTATCAGGTGCCAGGTAGTGTGCTTGGCAGTGAAAAGGACAGAAAATTTTGGTTCTTATGCTGAAGAATGTACAAACTTGTTATAAAAAAAATTGGGAAAATACAATATAAGACCGTTATTGTGACCCACAGGTCATAAAATATGAGCATTTTAAATATCATTTCGCTTAGCTCCTTCAAACTGCCAATAACATTAAAAAGGAAGGTGTTTTCAGTCCAGATAACCATCCGAAAAGTATAATTTTTGACAACAACAGAACACAGCTTCCCTATTTCTCCTTTCTAGACTATTTGATTAGAGTTACAGCTCCAACAGGTTTCCCTGATGGCTCAGTGGGAAAAGAATCCTGCAATGCAGGAAGCACAGGGAATGAAGGTTCAATCCCTGGTCAGGAAGATTCCCTGGAGGAGAAAATAGCAACCCACTCAAGTATTCTTCGGAGAAGGCAATGGCACCCCACTCCAGTACTCTTGCCTGGAAAATCCCATGGACGGAGGAGCCTGGTGGGCTGCAGTCCATGGGGTTGCTGAGTCAGACACGACTGAGCGACTTCCCTTTTACTTTTCCCTTTCTTGCATTGGAGAAGGAAATGGCCACCCACTCCAGTGTTCTTGCCTGGAGAATCCCAGGGACGGGCGAGCCTGGTGGGCTGCCGTCTATGGGGTCACACAGAGTCGGACACGACTGAAGTGACTTAGCAGCAGCAGCAGCAAGTATTCTTGTCTGGGAAATCCAATGGATAAAGGAATCTGGCAGGCTAGAGTCCAAAGTGTCAAAAAGAGCTGGACATAGCTGAGTACATACACACAAGGCTCCAACAAGTACAGGGCCTGAGCCTGCTTTTTTTTTTTCTTTCACAGAGAGAGCCGAGTATAGTGTCTTGCACACAGCAGATGCTTACTATTTGTTGAGTAGTATTATTGAGGAAGAAGAAAAGGTTTAATTCCCAGTTTAAAGAGCTTCTCCAATTTACAACATTTTGTGAGGATTCTAGTTTTCAGTCAGGAGTGCTGTGACGCTACTGCATATGAAGATGAGTACTTGTATAAGGAGATAGAGTAAGACCCAATATATAAGCTTACTTCTGTAACTTCCTAACATAAAAAGAAGGGAATTAGTAAAAAATACAGGGCTTCCCTGGGGGCTGACATGGTAAAGAATCTGCCTGCAATACAAGAGACCTGGGTTCAATTGCTGGGTAGGGAAAATCCCTTGGAGAAGGGAATGGCTACCCACTCCAGTATTCTTACCTGGAGAATTCCATGGACAGAGGAGCCTGGCAGCTATAGTCCATGACATCGCAAACAGTCATAAAACATATAATGCCTGCTTAAATTCTGAGTACCGAAACAGGGCCCAGAGGAAATATATATCCTGTGTCAGCCAAAGCAGGGACCCTGGAGCACAGGGAAGGTAAGGGTCTCTCTCCCTGGGCAGGTGGAGGGAATAAAAACCTATATGGTAGGGGGTCCAATAGCTAAGACAAGTTTCTAGATATCACTTCCCATGCCATGATTCTGTCCAACCGGAGGGCCAATATTGATGTGAGTTGCTGACTCTAGGATGGAACAGCTTCCCAGACCACCTCTCAAACTGGAATTTAGTTTTGAGAGTCTACTTTGTTGCTTATCTGCCTACACATCCAGAGATAATTTGGACCAGTCTTCAGACTAAATTCTTCACTGATGCAGGATAACCTTGGTTGAGAAGTTAAGTTTTCTTTTTCCTATTTCCTGTCTCCTTTACACCACAGAAATAGGAGTAGGAAGAGAACAGATGCATAAAATAATCTATGTTCTTGAATTTTAACTAGATCTAGGGTAAAGCTGTTTACTATTGAGGAATAAAGTAAAGTTAGAACTTGAAAATCCAAACCCAAGATATAAATGGATGTGCATGCATGCTAAGTCACTTCAGTCATGCCTGAGTCTTTACAACCCTATGGACAGTAGCCCATCAGGCTCCTCTGTCCGTGGGATTCTCCAGGCAAAATTACTGAAGTGGATTGCTATGCCCTCCTCCAGGGGATCTTCCCGACCCAGGTACTGAACCTGCGTCTCTTATGTCTCCTGCATTGGCAGGTAGATTCTTTACCACTAGTGCCACCTGGGAAGCCCCAAAACTTAGCTAATGAATGGCCAAGCACAAAATACAGAGCTTGTAAAGTCAATGAGCAGAAATGCATCATGTCAGTCATCTCCAGGCCTAAATAGTACATTAGCAAAGATATTACTAGCTGCTATAAAAGATAAAATCTCAGATTTCAATAAGTTGTACAGTCTATTTTTTTTCTCCCATGATGTCTAAACAGGTGTTCCTGATTGATGAATGGCTCTTCTCTCAATGACAGAAAACTTAGACTCCTTTCTTCTCTTAACTATTCAAGACTTTTCAACCTATGGCTTACAAAGGGGCCCTCAAGGTCATCTTCCTTCCAGCTAGTCAGAAGACAAACAAAGCATGTTGAATACCTTGTGGAGGGTTTTTATGGTGTGGCTCCCTATTCACAGTCCACTGGTCAGAGCTTAGTCACACAGCCACATGGCTCTGTAGAGTAATATGATATACTCCTGTCTCAGGAGAAGGAGGAGATGGGTTTGGTGAGCAACCAACTTGTCTCTGGCCTAGACTAAGTACTTAGAAAAAAGCTTCAGCAAATTTAAAAGGTAAAATAGAGGATAAATATTCAGTGATAAGTAAGTAATACCTCTGAACTGTCTTTTAGAAGACAAATTGTGTGGAGTCTACAGAAAAAGATCAGCTATTTTGACAACGTAAGAACAGGAACCCAGTTGAACCAGTGCCATATTAGGCTAAAGATTGTCACCATTGCTTAATGAGAATAAACAAGATTAGTATCATAGCTCTAGTGAATATCTAGCTTTTAAAAGTATAATGTTTTAATATAATTGTTCTAAGTAATATGTATATAATTCTTATTCCATAGTGGGGGATACTCTCAACTAAATATTTTGCTATCTTTACAAGGTTAAGAATAAAACAGCTTCAGTTGCTCAGTTATTCTCTTGGGTTGATATCTAGATGAGTGGGATCCGTAGAATTATATTTAAGATTATGGTATCCAGAATGAGAAAACTTGGGGTTAGGAACCCCTTTATAATTTTTGATTTTTTTCAAGTTTCCACAGAGGCAGAATTGATTTACTCTTCAAAGAAACAAAGGGAAATATTGTAGACAACAAACTGTGCCAGAGCTTGGTACAGAAAAAATTTATCCATTATCATGTGATCAAAGATTAGAAAAGTAAGTGAATAGATTTTGGTATGCAGTTGCAAACCAGGTGGCAGATGAAAGAATATAAGAAACCTTATTCAGCTGCAAAACTGCATGGACTGCAAGTTCATAGTAAAAATTGTAAAAAGTGTTTGTTACACATGGGGCACTACATACTGACTTGAATTTCATTAAGAAGTCTCACATTTGGAACTCACTACTATCTCTCTATGTTGTTATATAAATGTACCCTTTTTTTTAAAAAATGTCTTAGACAGCCCCAGTCACAATGGATGCTAAAACTTTAGCAACATGAACCCATGGGAAGAAAAAGCAGTAGAAACAAGATTTGATTTGAGAGTAACAGAGGCTTTCCTGATGTCTCAGTGGTAAGGAATCCACCTGCCAATGCCAGAGACACAGGTATGATCCAGGGATTGGGAAGATCCCCTGGAAAAGGAAATGGCAAACAACTCCAGTATTATTGCCTGGGAAATCCCATGGACAGAAGATCCTGGAGGGCTACAGTGCATGGGGTTGCAAAATAGTCAGACATGACTTAGCAACTAAACAATAACAAACAGAATTGACTACAGGTCTTAATCATATCAGGGCATTACAAGAAGTTCAATGTAAAGTGTTAGAATAGTTAGACTTGATTTAGGCTAGTAAAGGTAGGTATGAAGAGCCAATCTGAAATATATTAGATGCTCAATACTTATTTGTTGAAAGAATGACTGAATCTGATGGACAGATTATAGAAAGAAGAGTCCAGATGACAAGGTACACTTGTATTGTATTTATGGCCTAGTCAATATATGTACAAAATTTATCTCCAAGGGAAAAGATCCAACCTGATCTAGTTGGCCATCAAAATAGTAAAATGCAGAGAAGGAAGACTAGAAGAGAAACGAAGGCTGAAGTACAGGTATTGTACACAAAACAAGGGTAAGGTTAGATTTCAATTTAGTGGGGTTCTAAGATCTTCAAAGAAACATGAGTTTTCTTCTTGTTAATTCATGCCTGCTTTGGCCAGGAATAACTCAAGCTTCAGATACAGCTAGTCTAAAATTAGTAGCTCTCATTTACAGTATTTGGAAAGGACAATGGATCTTTCTTACTTTTTAGGCTGTAAACCTCATGTAAACATAGATTAATCTTTTATCTCTATTTTGCATTCCATATATTTATAATAGTGTTAAGTACCTGACATATGTTAGTTTAGTAGTTATATTTTGAACATAGAAGCTGATTCACTCTATATAAGAGATTTCTTAAAAGTACTAAGTAGGATGAACATCAAGAAGATACAGTTGTAGTTTAAAAGGTCCTGGATTTAACACCATGTTTAAATGACAGATATACTTCCTGAGAACACTATCACTTAAGATAATGAAGAACCCCCTTTACTCTGCCTCATCCAGAAAAGTTGAGGTTGGATCAATATTTCAGGATAATAGGTTATCTAGTTCCTCCAAGTCTATGTGATTACACTACAACAATTTGGTTATATCTCAAATTGTAGATTATGACCTTTGTTTTCTAAATTTACAGCCAACATAAAATATTACATTGGTTTATCTTTTCACTTGTTTCATATATTACTGTGCCACAACTAATTTTCTTTGTTTCTGCTTTATCAATCTTCTGCATTTTCCATCATCCTATCCTTATCTGTTCAAGTTCTACTTAGTATTCCATTAGATGTCTCACAGCTTTCTCCCTTCTCTTCTGCATTCTATGTACTATTATTCTAGTTGGACTTAAATCACCTATGTGCCTAAATTTCTGTAGCTATCTCCTGGCTCAGATATGAGCTCAACAACCTCAGACATGCAGATGATACCACTCTAATGGCAGGAAACAAAGAGGGACTGAAGAGCCTCTTGATGAAGGTGACAGTCTCGCGCTCTTGCTCATGCTCAGTCACGTCCAACTCTTAGCGACCCCGCGGACTGTAGCCCACCCGGTTTCTCTATCCACCAGAGTTTCCAGGCAGGAATAATGGAGCGGGTTGCCATTCCCTGCTCCAGGGGATCTCCCTAACCCAGGGATCAAACCCAAGTTGCTTGTGTCGCCTGCCTTGGCAGGTAGATTCTATGGCAGGTAGAAGGTGAAAGAGAAGAGTGAAAAAGCTGGCTTAGAACTCAACTTCAAAAAATAGATCATGGCATCTGGTCCCATCACTTCATGCCAAATAGATGGGGAAATAATGGAAACAGTGACAGACTTTATTTTCTTGGATTCCAAAATCACTGCAGATGGTGACTGCAGCCATGAAATTAAAAAACACTTGATCCTTGGAAGAATAACTATGACAAACTTAGACAGCATATTAAAAACCAGAGACATCACTTTGCCAACAAAGGTCTGTATAGTCAAAGCTATGGTTTTTCCAGTAGTCATGTATGGCTGTGAGAGTTGGATGATAAAGAAAGCTGAGCGCTGAAGAATTGATGCTTTTGAACTGTGGTGTGGGAGGACTCTTGAGGGTCCCTTGGACAGCCAGGAGATCACAGCAGTCAATCCTAAAGAAACTAACTCTGCATATTCCTTGGAAGGACTGATGCTGAAGCTGAAGTGCCAATCCTTTGGCCCCCTGATGAGGAGAGCCAACTCACTAAAAAAGACACTGATACTGGAAAAGATTGAGGGTGGGAGGAGAAGGGGGTGGCAGAGGATGAAATGGTTAGATAGCACCGACTCAATAGACATGAATTTGAGCACACTCCAGGAAATAGTGGAGGATAGAGGTACCTGGCATGCTGCAGCCCATGTGTTTGCAAAGAGCTAGACATGATTTAGTGACTGAACAGCAACAACAACTATCTCCTAGCTTAGTCTCCTAATTCTGATCTCTCAATCACCAGGGCATGCTGAGTGCTTTTTGCGTGTGTTTTAAAATTTTAGAGTTTAAAACAATCTGCCAAGCCCACAGCTAACATCATACTCAATAGCAAAAGCTCTGCACAAATATTAGGAACAAAACAGGGTTTTGTTCACCATTTCTATGGTGCATAATACTGGAAGTCCTAATCAGAGCAATGAGGAAAAATAAGGCATTCGAATTTGGAAGGAAGTTAAATTATCCCTGTTTACAGATAACGATTTTATACATAGAAAATCCTAAGGACTCAAACAGTAAAACCCTGTTACATTAATAAGTGAATTCAGTAAAGAGGCAGCATATCAAATGAACACACAAAAGTCAGTAGTGTTTCCTCACACTAACAACAAAATATCTGAAAAAGAAAACTCATTTAACTAGTACCAAAAGCAAAATGCTTAGGAATAAATTTAACCAAGGAGATGAAAGGTTTATATGCTGAGAACTAAAAATATAAATGAAAGAAATTGAAAACACATTGATGGAAAGATATCCAGGGCTCATAGATTAGAAAAATTAGTACTGATAAAGTGCTCATGCTTCCCAGAGCCATCTATAGAGTCAATGCAATTCCTATCATAATTTCAATGGTGTTTTTTATAGAAATAGAAAATGAATTATAAAACTTGTATGGGACAAAACAAGACCTTGAATAACCAAAGCAATCGTTAGAAAAAAGAACAAAGCTCTAGGTGTCACACTTCCTGATTTCAAGCTATATTCAAAGCTATAGTAGTCAAAAGAGTATGTGCTGACATAAAACCAGAAATGTAAATCAATAAATCAGAAAAGAGAGCCTAGAAATCAACCCACACATATGTGGTCAACTGCTTTACAGCAAAGGATCCAAAAATACACAATGGGGAAAGGGTAAAAAACTTCTACATAGCAAAGGGAACAATAAACAAAATTAAGTGAAAATCTACTGCATAAGAGAAAACATTTGTAAATAATGTATTTGATAAGGGGTTAATATCCAAAATATTAATATATAAGGAAATTCTACAACTCATAGCAAAAATATAAATAATTCAATTTTAAAAATGAGCAAAGTACCTGAATAGACATTTTCCAAAAAAGATATTCAAGTGGCCAACAGGTACATACAAAATTGTTCGACATCATAATCATTAGGCAAATGCAAGTCAAAAGTTCCTCACTTCTGTTAGAATGAAGTGAAGTGAAGTCGCTCAGTCGTGTCCGACTCTTTGCGACCCCATGGACTGTAGCCTACTACGCTCCTCTGTCCATGGGATTTTCCAGGCAAGAGTACTGGAGTGGATTGCCATTTCCATCTCCAGAGGATCTTCCTGACCCAGGGATCGAACCCAGGTCTCCCACACTGTAGGCAGACACTTTACCATCTGAGCCACCAGGGAAGAGCTATTATCAAAAAAGAGATATGGTTCAAAAAGTTACATGCCCACCTCAATGTTCATTGCAGCATTGTTTACAATAGCCAAGACATGAAAGAAACCTAAATATCCATCAATGGCTGAAGAATATACAGTAGAGCTGAAGAATATACAGTACCACTGAAGAATATACAATGGAATATTTCAAGCATTAAACTAATGAAATAATGCCATTTGCAGCAAAACAGAGGACCCGAAGATTATCATACTAAATGAAGTAAGTCAGACAAAGACAAATATCATATCATATTGCTTATATGCAGAATCTTAAAAATGACATAAATGAACTTATTTGCAAAACAGAAAAGTTTCACAGACTTAGAGAATGAATTTATGGTTACCAGAGGGGAAGTGAGAGGGGAGAGATAAATTGGCAGTTTGGGACTGACATGTACATAGTGCTATATTTAGAATAGATAACTAACAAGGACCTACTGTAAAAATAAACAATTTTTTTTTGAGACAAGTTTTGCACGAATGTGAAGAATAGGGAACTCTTGAATGCTGTTGGTGAGAATGAAAATTGGTATAGCCACTACAAGAAACAGTAGGAGTCTCCTCAAAAAGTTAAAAATACAACTACCATATGATCCAACAACTCTACTTCTAGAAAATATCTGAAGAAAATGAAATCACTATCTTGAAAAGAACACGCTACCCTGTTTATTGCAGCTTTATTTAAAATAGCCAAGACATAGAAGCAACCTAAGTATCTATTGAGGGATGGATGGATAAAGAAAATGGGGAATATATATGTGAGCTGGCCAAAAATTTTTGAGCTTTTTGTAATAGCTTACGGAAAGATTTGAATGAACTTTTTAGCATACCCAATATTTACCATATTTTCATATATTTATATATGTTTATGTACATACACATAAACACACACGTACAAAGGAATAGTACTCAGCCATAAAAGATACGGAAATTCTACCATTTGCAACAACATAGATGGAACTTGGGGGCATTATTCTGAGAAATAAGTCAGAGAGGAAAACACTTTATAAGTACTTATGTGGGAAATCTAATAGCCAAAGTCATGGACACAGACCATATTTGTGGCTATCACGGCAAGGGAGTGGAAAGTTGGGAAATCTGTAAATGTGGTCAAAAAGTACAAAATTCCCATTATAATACAAATAAATTCTGGGGATGTAATGTGTAACGTGATGACTATCATTAATACTATATTTAGTATTAATACTAATACTATACTATCATTATGTATTTGAAAGATGTTGACATAGTAGATCTCATCACAGGGGAAAACTTTTTTTAACTATGTGAAGTGACAGATGTTTACAAAACTTATGGTAGCAATAATTTGGCAATAAATACATATATTAAATCATTATTTTGTTTATACTAAACTATGAAACTTTACATGTCCATTATGTCTCAATAAAACTTGTGGGGAAAAAACTACCCTAAAAATAATTCTCCCAAATACAACATACTGTTTAGGAATTTTTATTTCTAAGAATTGCAGATCATTAAAAAATTTTTTTTATTAAAGTTTATTTATTTGAGAGTAAAGAGGATATTGTTAGGACCTATGACTGACTTATTACAAACACAGAATCTCAGTTACAACCCAGACTCACTGCATCAAAACATGCATATTGACAATGTCCTCAAGTGGAACTTATGCATATTAAAGTAAAATAACCACTGCAGACAGTCTGATTCTCTTTTTGGGCTGTCTATGGGGTTGCACAGAGTCGGACATGACTGAAGCGACTTAGCAGCAGCAGCAGCAGCAGAATAACCTGGTATGTTTTTTTAAAAAATGGTAATGTCTGGCCCCACACATACAAATTTATTGTATTCCTATTCCCCTTAAGTGACATAACATTGTATAAGCTTAAGGTATACAAGGGGGCAATGTGATACATATATATTACAAAATGATTACCACAATAAGGTCAGTTGACACCACAAAATATCTCACATAATTACCATTTTTTGGTGGTGAGAACATTCAAGAACTCCTCTCAGCAACTTTCAAGTATGTTAACGCAATACAATGTTAATTATAGACACTACATTGTACATTAGACTCTCCACATTTATTCATGTTGTAACTGGAAGGTTGTACCCTTTGACCAACATCTCATTTCCTCAGCTCCTGGAAACCATCATTCTACTTTCTATTTCTAGGAGTTTAGTTCTTTCAGATTCTATATAGAGGTAAGAATATACAGTATTCGTCTTTCTCTGGCAGACTTATTTCTGAATACTTTGCAATTATACATCTTAAAGCTACTTTTATAATATCGTTCTCCACATTAAAGTTAGATGCATATGTTCTACTTTCTACTTCCTCAAATTCAAGCTACTCTGAGAGTTTTCAATATGACATAACGCTTTCCATCCATCTCCATTTCCTTCTATTCCTGAAGCCACATCCTCTATGTGTTTAAATCATATTTGTGTAGCACCTTAAAGTTTAAAAGAAGCTTCAGAAATCTCATCTTTCTCACAATAAATAGAGTGGGTATGATTACCATTTTATAGAGATCCTAGAAGACAGTGCAAATTTGCCAAGGTCATTTAAAAAAGCAAATGGCAGAGCTCATTCCACTGTATTACAGTATAACTCCTGATACTTGTTTTTCATAGATTATAGTTCTTGTTCTTTTTTACTTTTTAAAATATTGCTTTTTCTCTATTCTGTTAGTTATAACTATTTTAGCCTACATTCATCATTTTGGTGAGTTATTTAGGTAAAATTCATGTATTTTAAGACCAGAACTTTTTATAAGCAGGGATCATGTTTTATTTTTGTAAAATTGTTAGTTAGCTATGTCACGCGAGTGTATGTTCCTCGATTCCTTGTCTCGTCACAACAAAGATTTGGAGTGACGGACATTAAAGCCCCCTCAATGAGTCACAGCTCTCAGGTCTTGGATAGACCGTGTTATAGCTCTCAGGTCTCAAATGGACCGTGCTATAGCTCTTAGACAAAACAGTGTTACAGCTCAGTGTTACAGCTCTATTTTATTTAGAAGATAGCAGGAAAATCCATCTTCGAGGCGTGAGGGCACGTTGATCTAAAGACAAGAGGAGAAGAGCGCCCCAGCACATGGGAGAGAGAGAGAGAGCTGGCTCTGGTTCCTCTATTTATATGTTTATCTCTCCCTGGGCCTGTCCTATGTAAATTGGGCCAGCCAGGAGTGTTGTGTGTTTTACCTGCGGTCCTCACCCCAGTCCTCGGACCTTCTTTTGTTTCATTTTCGCGGGCTTTTCCCTTCCTTGTCTGGAGCCACCGCCATTTTGGACTCCTTTTCCCTGCTCTACCTACCTCACAGCTAGAATAGGAAACAGGAGTCCAAAATGGCAGTGGCTAAAAGGCATAAAAAGGAAAAAGCCCACGAAAATGGAACAAAAGAAAATCCGAGGACTGGAGTGAGGACTTCAGATGAAGCAAACAGCCCTCCTGGCTAGCCCAATTTACATAGAGCTGGCTCAGGGGAAGGAGACAGAACATATAAAAAGAGGAGCCAAGATTGAGCCTCTTCTTTTGGGTCCACCTGCTCTCAGTCCTCAAGGATGTATTTTCCTTTGCTTGCCAAATAAAACTGAGCTGTAACACCAGTCTGCCATTTCAAATTTCTGCTGTGGTGAGACAGAACCCAGGAAATTACACATTCCCCTGACAAAATCTTTAAGCTATCTTTCATAATATTGAGCCATATTTTGGATCAATACTTTTAGTTAACGTGAATCAAACAGCTCTCATATATACATGAATATATGTTGAACTTGGCAACTGTGAAAAGGTGGTCCTTGCCTGTCCTTGAGAAAATTTTAGCCAATTGTGGGTTTGGGGAAATAAAAATTAAAAAAATAATTCTAAATTAAAAGCAGTAAGAAAGGCTCTAAAACAGAAGTATGTTTCAAGAGCTATGAGTAATCAAAGAAGGAAGAGATCTAGCTGTTAGAAAAAGTGGCAAAGGCTTCATGGCTCAAGTTACATTTGAAAAGGTCTTTGGCAGATGATTAGCAAAATAAAGATGGTACATTTGAAATTTAAAATATCTGCAAACATAATATAGTATGAATACTAAACACAGAAGTTATAAATTAAGAGCTCAGGTCATCTGAAAGAAAATGGAAATTTTAAAATATTCAATCTATTACTATTCATTCATTCACTCATATAACAAGTATTTGTTAAAACCAAAATAAATGTGCTACCTTCAGGGCACCCAAGATCCCTAGGGAAAAAAAGTCATCCAAAGAAGTGTGAAATATGGAAGAAAAGGCTAGAATGGCAGTGTGTACCTAGCATTACAGGAGAACTGTGTTCCAATCACTGAAAAGTACTGTGATGGTGAAAACTAGATAGACTGGGTAATACAGCCACGCTGGTTATTTGCATTTCAACTCTCTGGATTGGTGGCTTAAATTAATTTATTCTGAGCAAGTTGAGTTCTCAGGGCAGACAGGTTGATGTATTGCATTTCATTATTTTGCTAGCATCCCATGTTCTCCCTCAAAGTAGAGCAGGAATTGAGTTCGTTGCTCAGCAGAGCTCTTATCTTAGGCTTGTTAACTTCTTGGATGTAGCCCATGAACATTTATGTTCGTGTGAGAGAGGTTATGAAAATATCTGTAAGTGAATTGAGTCAGCAGGGGTTTACTCTAAGTGAAGACTCTGGAAGCAGGCATTCACTGAAAGGGTCTCCTGTGAAAAACACTGTAAGAGCTGACTGATTTTATTTGAAAGCATAAGCAGTGGGTATAATAAAAGAACACAATTACTGAGCAACTTTGTCATTTTGTGTTAATTTAACTGGGGTAATGGAATTAAAATTAAAATCTGTGATTTTTTTCTGGCAGGTATACAATATTTGTTTTATATAAATACACAGTAAACTCAGCAAGAGACACTACTAACTTCTTAATAGTTCTACTATTAACTGGCTTCTATTTTGTTATTGAGTATTTAAATAATTTCAGGCCTACTTCACCTTAATATGTAAGCAGTTTATTAAACAGTCTGGACTAGTGCAAACACTTTTCATTCCAGCTTAACCCCCAAATCAAATGCAATCACAAGGACTTCCGGGAATAGAAAATCCTGTGTTTTATAGTTAGCACCTGTGCTAGCAACCACCAACGCTTGAAGACCCCTGCAGACTCACACCTTCCCTGATGCTATTTTCCTAAGTGACCACAACTTGCGGTCTTTTTATGTGTTGAAAGAAGTAGCTCCAGGCTAGAACCAGTAGTGTTAGTGCCCAAGTGTGCCTCAACACGTTTCTTTTTGCAGTGTGACCTTGGCGTGCTCCTCAGTTGGCCCACTACCTGCACCGATGAGATTTGGCAATGACACGAGAGAGGAACAAGAAGATTAAAGCAAGATCTGAAAGGAAACTTTAGAAAATACCACCCCAAATTAATTATCCCTTGTAGAAGCAGCTCTGTGAAATATTCTCGCCACACACCCTACCTCCTGCTATTATGGAGGTGGTGCAGCAAGATCATTACAAGAAAAAGAGCTCAGGCTTCAGTTTCACATGGCTGGCTTGTTAAAAGAAAGGACCTTAACCTGTGTTCTTTCACAGCGTTTAATGAGCTGGTATGTCTACAATCAGTGGAGAGAAAGGGACAAAATGTACCTGTAAAGCTATATTAGCAAGTTATTAGCCATTTGAAATGACTGTAAGGAGTACATTGAGGTAAGATCAATGGGATGACACAGTCAGTGCAAGCCTTTTATATGAAAAGCAATTCTGAAACACAATTGCTAATAACAGATCCATTAATACTATAAAATATACTAACGGGTTCATTCTAGGGAGTAGGAAGTAGGTGATAATTAAGAAATTGGAGGTTTAAATGGCATGAGGAACCCTAACAAGGTCCCCTGCCTACACTGTAGCATGCCCCATGTCACATATGCCTGGTGATAAATTTCAAAGCAAAAATATATTTTAAAGGAAATTTGACTCTTTTTTTTTAATTCTCAAATGTTCCATGTAATTTCAGAACCTCTACTTTGGTTACCAGCAAAGCAAAATGTTGGCGGCAGATAAATGGGACATAGATATAAGGGTGTGTGTGTGTGTGTGTGTGTGTATAAGGGTGAATTGTGCACTCATAGTGTGTGTGCACTGGTTAAAACAAGGGAGGATCTTTGCAGCAGCATGACTTCTTTTACACCTCATACTGCTTGCTTTTAGGCTGTTCCTTTTCTTTTTGTTTTGGGTTTCTTAGAAAACACTGCAGGAGACTTCTCAGTTTGCCTTGTGGCTTGGCAGGCCTAGTATAGAACCAGGATTCTAGGAACATAATTTTAACCTCACAACTTCTTAACAGGTTCCACTTTTTTATGTCTCTTATCTTCTACCCTATTGAGTAAACCACTTGCTAAAAAAAAAAAAAAAGGGAAAACCTAAGGCAAATCACAATGCAAAATGATTGATTATGCTAACTTAAAACACCTCAGGGCTTAATGCAAACATTAAGTTAAAATTGTCTGCTAATTGGCAACAAAAGATGCTGGTTTAAAATTCCCTCCCATGACTTCTTTCATTTTCTCTTTGAAGTCTCAGAGAGACTGTCAATTTCTTCTCTAGGCTCTGTCCCTGGAATATATGATGTATTTCCACAGCCAAAGATCTGAAAATTAAGTAAATTCCTCTCAGTATTCTCTCGCATACCTGTTATGGTTACCTTCACTCCCATCTCACATCTAACATAAGGATAACTGAATATATTTATTCTTGAACAGAATGACTACTTTTCCCCCAGAGATTATCAGAAGCATTAAACCTAAACAATAATATCAACATATGTGATTCTTTATACAGGTAATCTCATTTAATCTACATAACCACTGTGGAATGTATACACCACCTCTATTTTTTAGATAAGAAAGCCTCAGAAAGTTTGAGTAACTTGTTCAAGGTTTCTTAGAGCGAGTAAGTAGCAGACTCAGGACTTCAATTTAGGTGTTATTTTGATGCTTTTGAACCATGGTGTTGGAGAAGACTCTTAAGAGTCCCCTGGATTGCAAGGAGATCAAACCAGTCAATCCGAAAGGAAATCTGTCCTGAATATTCATTGGAAGGACTGCTGAAGCTGAAATTCCAACCCTCCAATACTTATGTGAAGAAATGACTTGGAAAAGACCTGGGATAATGGTGGGAAAGATTGAGGGTAGGAGGGGAAACAGACAACAGAGGATGAAATGGTTGGATGGCATCACCGACTTGATGGGCATGAGTTTGAGCAAGCTTGGGAAGTTGGTGAAGGACAGGGAAGCCTGGTGTGCTGCAGTTCATGGGGTCACAAAGAGTCAGCTGCAACTGAACAACTGAACTGAACTATTATTTAACTTCCTTTTCCATTCATAGGTGTGTCTCAGCTACAGTTCAGGTTTGCTTCCAGGCAACCACAGTAAAGCAAATACTGCAATAAAGGAAGTCACACAAATGTTTTGGCTTCCCACTGCATATAAAATTTATGTTTATATTATACTCCATTAAGTGTGCAATAGCATTATATGAAAAACAATATACATACATTAATTAAAACCTTATTGCTGAAAAATACTAACCATCATTTGAATCTTCATCAAAGAGTATTATTTTCACTGGTGGAGGGTTTGAAATATTGCAAGAATTAGCAAAATGTGACAAAGAGACATAAAGTGGACAAATACAGTTGGAAAGTAGTACCAATAGACTTGCTCAAAACAGAGTTGCCAGAAAGCTTCTATTTGTAAAAAAAAAAAAAAAAAAAAAAAGCAATATCTTAAGTGCAATAAAGTGAAGAACAATAAAACAAGGTATGTCTGCATTAACTTTGTGCCTTTAGACAAGTTACTTCTCATTGCCTTGTTTCCTTATCTGTTAAAGCATTGCTGATAACTTGCTTGACTCTAATGGACACACCATCCTGAATTGCCACCATTATTATTCTGACACCAGAGTTTGCTTTCCATGCCAGGGTTTCTCAAACCTTAGGGTTCACTGGAATCACCTGGGATCCTCATGGCTCTGTAGGTTGGATCCAGTAGTTCTAGGTAGGATCTGACATTTGGTGTCTCTGAAAGCTCCCAGGATGCTGATGCTGCTAGTCTCCAGGGCTGCCTACCACACTCTCACTTAAAGAGAGTTACACTTGAATTGTTCATAGGGAAGTGAGGTGAAAGTGAAGTTGCTCAGTCGTGTCTGACTCTTTGCGACCCGTGGACTGTAGCCCACCAAGCTCCACCATCCATGGGATTCTCCAGACAAGAATACTGGAGTGGGTTGCCATTTCCTTCTTCTAGGGAAGTGGTGGCCAAAGTTTCATTTCTCTTTTGGGAAGATGAGTTGCTACAGTTCAGTCAGTTCAGTCACTCAGTCGTGTCTGACTCTTCACGATTCCATGAATCACAGCACGCCAGGCCTCCCTGTCCATCACCAACTCCCAGAGTCTACTCAAACTCATGTCCATCAAGTCGGTGATGCCATCCAGCCATGTCATCCTCTGTCATCCTCTTCTCCTCCTGCCCCCAATTCCTACCAGCATCAGAGTCTTTTCCAATGAGTTAACTCTTCTCATGAGGTGGCCAAAGTATTGAAGTTTCAGCTTTAGCATCAGTCCTTCCAATGACCACCCAGGACTGATCTCCTTTAGGATGGACTGGTTGGATCTCCTTGCAGTTCAAGGGACTCTCAAGAGTCTTCTCCAACACCACAGTTCAAAAGCATCAATTCTTCGGTGCTCAGCTTTCTTCATAGTTCAACTCTCACATCCATACATGACCACAGGAAAAACCATAGCCTTGACTAGATGGACCTTTGTTGGCAAAGTAATGTCTCTGCTTTTGAATATGCTATCTAGGTTGATCATAACTTTCCTTCCAAGAAGTAAGCGTCTTTTAACTTCATGGCTGCAATCACCATCTGCAGTGATTTTGGAGCCCTCCAAAATAAAATCTGACACTGTTTATACTGTTTCTTCATCTATTTGCCATGAAGTGATGGGACCAGATGCCATGATCTTCGTTTTCTGAATGTTGAGCTCCAAGGAGTAAGCGTCTTTTAATTTCATGGCTGCAATCACCATCTGCAGTGATTTTGGAGCCTCCCAAAATAAAGTCTGACACTGTTTCCACTGTTTCCTCATCTATTCCCCATGAAGTGATGGGACCAGATGCCATGATCTTCGTTTTCTGAATGTTGAGCTTCAAGCCAACTTTTTCGCTCTCCTCTTTCACTTTCATCAAGAGGCTTTTTAGTTCCTCTTCACTTTCTGCCATAAGGGTGGTATCATCTGCATATCTGAGGTGATTGATATTTCTCCTGGCAATCTTGCTTCCAGCTTGTGCTTCTTCTAGCCCAGCATTTCTCATCATGTACTCTGCATAGAAGTTAAATAAGCAGGGTGAAAATATACAGCCTTGATGTACTCCTTTTCCTATTTGGAACCAGTCTGTTTCATGTCCACTTCTAACTGTTGCTTCCTGACCTGCACATAGGTTTCTCAAGAGGCAGGTCAGGTGGTCTGGTAGTCCCATCTCTTTCAGAATTTCCCACAGTTTATTGTGATCCACACAGTTTAAGGCTTTGGCATAGTCAATAAAGCAGAAATAGATGTTTTTCTGGAACTCTATTGCTTTTTTGATGATCCAGTGGATGTTGGCAATTTGATCTTTGGTTCCTTTGCCTTTTCTAAAACCAGCTTGAATATCTAGAAGTTCACGGTTCACGTACTGCTGAAGCCTGGCTTGCAGAATTTTGAGCATTACTTTACTAGCATGTGAGATGAGTGCAATTGTGTGGTAGTTTGAGCATTCTTTGGCATTGCCTTTGAGTTGCTACAGGTCATGCTATTCTAGCAAGATACTTTGTTGAGATATCAGTTTTCTATTTTATTTTCTGTACCTATTTTGTCTCAACCTCTTCCCCTTCAAAACGGTAGCCTGGCCCTTTAGCCTTCCTCAGTTCAGTGGCTTTTTCATGATAAGAAACAGAACCATGTTGCCAATTCCTTTGCATTTGAATAAAATCAATTTTATTTTCTTCTGAAAGACTGAACTCATTAAAGAGATGATGAATCCTTCCGGAAAAATGAGTAACTGTCACTAAAGTAAGGGGGAGGGGAAAGAAGAGAAAAAACGGGAAGGGGAAGAGGGAGGGTGTAGAACAAGGAAGGAAGGAGAAAGAAAGAAAAAGAGGGTGTCTAGGTAACTAGAGGGAAGCTGCTGTATAACACAGGGAGCTCAGCTTGGTGCTCTGTCGTGACCTAGAGGGGTGGGATACAGGAGGTGGGAGGAAGGGATGTATATATAATCTATACATATAACTGATTCATTTTATTGACACCAGAAACACATTGTTATTAAAATAAAAAACTAAGATGGTGCCTCCAACCTGGAAGGTGCAGAGCTTGACGAATGCCCACATGAACAGGTCATCTTCTGCCTCATTCCTTGGCAGAAATGAAGCAGGTGGCAGACCTACAAAGGCCTATAAACCTGTCAAGAAAGGATCAGAGATAGTAGGATTCTAAGACTAAACTCTGTTCCTTTCTTGGTGTATGGGCAGTAGGGTGTTAAAATTTTTTTCACTGGATAAAATTAGCAAACAATTTGATTTTAGTCTGATTTTATTGCCAGACATAAACGGGTGGGGAATACATTGAGTCTGGATACTTAACTCAGAGGAGAGGAAGGGTGGAAGAGTTTTTAAGAGACAGTGTGTGCGTGCATGTTGTGGTGGGAGGGTGTGTGTTGGGGGGAATCTTAGGCCACCTGTGTTTGCTAATTGCTCTTATCCAAAAGAAAGGTAAAGTTGAGAAAGGTAGTTTTAAACTCGGACCAAGACACCCACAGGAGTTAGGCTCCTACCCTCCCACAGAGACTGGGAGATAAGAGGCTCTATCTTCCTTGCTAATATTTCAAAAGGATGGCTCCCAGTTTCTTGAGAAAGATATCCCTGGGTTGTGAAACTGGTAAGAGGCTTTTTAAAAGATTTACATTTAAAAATGAAGGAAATGAATTTACAGTTACAAGTTGTTTTTGTTCAGTCGCTCAGTCATGTTCAACTCTTTGCAACCCCATGCACACCAAGCTTCCCTGTCCTTCAATATCTCCCAGAGTTTGCTCAGACTCGTGTCCATTGAATTGATGATGCCCTCCCACCATCCAATTACAAGTAGTCTAAAGTAAATGCTGTAAGAAAAAGGAAGTCGGGAGCCTATAGTCAGGACAAAATTGGTCTAAAGTTTAGTCAAGCCAAGGGAGGGAACTGTGCTGGTCAAAGGTTATTGGACTTGCTAAGATCTCATTTGCCCAAAGTTACAACCCAAGACTCCACCATCCCTGTTCTCCCTCAAAGTCCTGATATAAGAGTCTCTAAGTCTCTCTTGGATGATCCTCCATGAACATCACAAATGGAAATACATAGTCCATCTATATAATGATTCAGTCAAATAATTTTGGTCAGCAGGATATGATTCTAGTAGAAGCAGTAATAATAGTAACTTTGTATTTTAAGGAAAGGTGATTTCTTTTTAAACAAATAAATTTGGAGCTAATAGAGAAGGTTTTCTCAAATATTAGATAATATGTAAATTCAGATCTTAAAGCTTAATCACTAGCTCTTTCAATTGTGAGAATTTCCAGGAATCAAGGGTGATGACCAGCAGGGCCTGTGCCCAGCTTCTCTCCAGTTCTGCTCAGAGATACTTAGTCATTATCTCCTTAGCAAACTCCACTCCGTCTATCTATTTAAATTTAGAACTTTTCCAAGGCAGAAGTGGTATATCTTCCTATATAGAATCATCTTGCTAATCTAGCTCACGTTTATTCAATGGCTACTTTGTTCTAGGTAATATTGAATGTCATCTATTACTATTTCCATTTAACATGAAGTGGACTGAGATTGTTATAGCCATGCGTTCCGGGAAACACTCACTCAGAAGGACAATGCAGATAGTGGAGTGCAGTTTATTACACCGGTGGCCCAAGGCAGAGTCTCCTCTTAGCCAAGGACCCTGACTAGTTTTTGTGAAAAATTTTTATACCCTAAATGTACGTGTGCAAAGCCATGCACAAAGCTGCCTCCCCAAATCCCCTGAAACTAGTCTGAACAAAGGAAAAAGAAAGATACAAAGTTAACCGGTGATGCATATGCCTTGCTGCTGCTAAGTCACTTCAGTCGTGTCCGACTCTGTGCGACCCCATAGACAGCAACCCACCAGGCTCCCCTGTGTGGGTTGCCATTTCCTTCTCCAATGCAAGAAAGTGAAAAGTGAAAGTGAAGTCACTCAGTCATTTCCAACCCTCAACGACCCCATGGACTGCAACCTTCCAGGCTCCTCCGTCCATGGGATTTTCTAGGCAAGAGTACTGGAGTGGGGTGCCATTGCCTTCTCCAGCATATACCTTTACCTAGGTAGTTAACAGTGAACAATTATCAATAGGCCTGTGGTCATACCCCAATAAGCATAATAGAATGTATGATTCTATTCGGTTACACAGATAGTTAGGATATTCTTTTAGGCGATGGAGAATCTAGATTCGAGCCCTGGGGCTCTTCCTTCAGGGGGCCTGGCTTTCCAGCTGGTATGTCGTTTCCATAGATTCTGGGCATATAGCTCAAAGTCCACAGTCTGGCCCAAGATGGAGTCCTGCTTTCAAGATAGAGCCTGTTCTGTTTCCTCCTTCAAGACAAAGAAATCACATCGGTACAAACAGAAGCAAAAGCTCAGTCTTGTGGAAAGAGCCCTATACAGCAGAGGGGCCAGCCTGGATGGTCCAGAAATTAGTATGAACAAAAAGAATGGCAACATGATTTGAGAAATCGTCTGCTCTGCAGAGTGGAGTCACTGAGAAGTCTCTGAAGTGACCTGTATTTAAAAACTTTTTGGGCTTCCCTGGTGGCTCAATGGTAAAGAACCCACCTGCCAGTGAAGGAGATGTGGGTTCAATCCCTGGGTCCAGAAGATACTCTGGAGAAGGAAATGGGAACCCCCTCCAGTATTCTTCCCTGGAAAATCCTTTGGACAGAGAAGCCTGGCAGGCTACAGTCCATGGGGTCGCAAAGAGTCAGACATGACTTTAGCAACCACACATGCAGGCACACAAATGTGAAATAGCTCCATAAGGTCAGCTAGGTTTAAATGTATCAAACTCAGCTTGCTGATGAGGAGGGGTAAACAACAATAGAAAGGTCTTAAGCAACAGTTTTGTGGATGGGTCTAAGCTTCATGGGAAATAGGAAAACAGTGGAAACCATGTCAGACTTTATTTTGGGGGGCTCCAAAATCACTGCTGATGGTGACTGCAGCCATGAAATTAAAAGACGCTTACTCCTTGGAAGAAAAGTTATGATCAACCTAGATAGCATATTAAAAAGCAGAGACATTACTTTGCCGACAAAGGTCTGTCTAAGTTATGGTTTTTCCAATGGTCATTTATGGATGTGAGAGTTGGACTGTGGAGAAAGCTGAGCACCGAAGAAATGATGCTTTTGAACTGTGGTGTTGGAGAAGACTCTTGAGAGTCCTTTGGACTGCAAGGAGGTCCAACCAGTCCATCCTAAAGGAGATCAGTCCTGGGTATTCTTTGGAAGGACTGATGTTAAAGCTGAAACTCCAATACTTTGGCCATCTCATGTGAAGAGTTGACTCATTGGAAAAGACCCTGATGCTGGGAGGTATTGGGGGCAGGAGGAGAAGGGGACGACCGAGGATGAGATGGCTGGATGGCATCACCAACTCGATGGACATGAGTTTGAGTGAACTCCGGGAGTTGGTGATGAACAGGGAGGCCTGGCATGCTGTGATTCATGGGGTCGCAAAGAGTCAGACACGACTGAGTGACTGAACTGAACTGAAGCTTGCAATTATTCAAAATTTGCTTTTGTGTTAAGTCATGTAATGACTCACCTGTGAGCTCTAAGAAAATTTCCCAATTGTATTTTCATGCCTTCTATGATGTTCTAAGCTAGACAATGTTGGAAAGCAGTTAGGTTTGATTTTAGCTCTACTGTTTTCCAGGATTCTAGATTCTCTTTTTGGCTTTTCCCCTAGATGTAATGGTAAGATCATTACAGCTCTGTTTGAACTGTCATTAGCCTCCATAGGATACTGATAAAAGATCAAACACCTAATAAGCTATATCCTTCCAAATGAGGGGTGGTGCTGCTGGAATGCAAAAGTCTGAGCAGCTGTAATATTGTGAAAATGGGTTAGGGGTTGATGTGCACCTGGTGGTCTTTCTGTGTTTCCTTTTAAGACCAACTCTATTTATTTTATAGCTTAAAAACCTGCAGTTGGAAATTAATGTGATCAATATCTGTGACTTATAAATTGTTTTGCAACCAAACTGTAGCAATCAAAGCCCTGTATTATGTTAGAAGGCATAACTTTCGTCACATTTTCCCTGTAGCTTGAAAACAGAGAATGTGAAACTCTAAAAGGCACTGAGATAATGGCTCTGAGCTAGAGAATTTTAAATAGGCTTCCAACTTATCAAAGCTGACTTTTCCCGTTCCTAATAGATAAGCAGCTTTGTGACACAGAATGAAGAGGAAATGCTCTGTCATAAGCATTCACTACAGAAACCTCTGCCCATGAAAGGCTTTCTTTCCCCTTTGGGAAATTCAAAACTTCTGAGTAATAAATTGTTCTGGGAGGACACGTTGGTAGCATATAACAGCATGTTGGCTGCTTGTCCACCCCGTGGAAGTTCATCATCTTCTAGGCTGGCATCACCTTACTTGTGATGAAAGGCACTTAGATTACTGTCCCTTCTCTTTCAGGCTCAACAATAAGACACAAATGCACAGATCTACTATCATTGTCAAGCAAATTCCATATTCATATACTATTAAAGCAATTTTCCAGGGGAGTATACTATAATGATAATATAATGTCTCTTCAGTGTAAAGTCTGCCAAAGATGTGAAGATATTTCCTGGTCTGTGACAACAGAACTATTCAATTACAAAGTCAAGTAGTTGTGATTTTTAAAAGTTTTTAAAAGTTGTAATTTCTCTCAAATACAATCACTGCATTTAAATTCTCATTTAAGACTTCTGTCTTCCCCTTCCTGATTTTACTTTCTATTTTTGCTCTGAATAAGACCATCTCTCCTATATTTTGTTCAATTCTCAATCTCATTATGTTTTGTTTCCCATAGAATCTATCCCTCTCTTAACAGTACCTATTTCAATAAATGACAAGACTACACATTCACTTGTGTATACCCCAAACAAGAACTCTGCTTATGCTCTCCTTTCACCAATCATATCCATTAAGAATTCTATCTGTCCTTTTTCAAATTACATTCTGAATGTAGCCAATTAGAACCACCTTCACACTTCCATATACCCACTTCCATGTACCACACTTCCTTGTTCCTGGTCTCTTACCTAGATTACTACTAAATGCCTTTTAATTACTTAACCTATTTCTATCAGCATATTCTATAGTTTCTTCCCTAAACGGGAGTGATAGCCTTTCAAGACACAAATCAGACTGTATCACTTTTTTGCTCCGAACCGTCCAATGGGTTTCCATGATATTTATAATAAATTCAATTGTTTTACTGTGGTCTACAAAAGCCTGGGATGGTGCTAGTGATAAAACAATCCACCCGCCAATGCAGGAGATGTAAGAGATGTGGATTCAATCCCCTAGATCCCCTAGAGAAGGAGAGGGCAACCCAACCCAGTGTTCTTACCTGGAGAATTCCATGGACAGAGGAGACTGGCTGGCTACAGTCCATGAGATCACAAAGAGTCAGACACGACTGAGCACACAGGCACACAAAGCCCTGCATGATGACCTTTCAATCCTTCTCTCACTTCTGTCTTTGCTCAGAGTCCCATCGTCCTCCCTGACATTTCTCAAACATGTCAAGTTCCCACCTCAGCAAATTTCCACTGACTGTTCTCTCTTCCTGGAAGCTCTCCTATATCCTCGCACACCTGGATCCTCATGCGATCGTTCCTCATTCCCTTCAGGTCTTTGGTCAAATGTCGGCTCCTCTGACATTCCCATCTGCCCACTGTATCCAAAATATCTATGCTGCCCACTTACCATCTTCATCCTTTTTTATGCTTGTTCTACTTTCTTCTTTCTTGCATACCTCTCCTGCTATTGTATCATATAATAATCTGCTTATTCTCTTTTTATGTGTCTCTCCCACTTCAGTGGAAACTCTGTGAAGGTGGAGACATTTTCTTTTTGATTCCTCATCTTAAACCTGAGATATAGAAGTGCTGCCTAGTACAAGCAGATGCCAAAAAAAAGTATTTAAGTGAATGAATGTTACATTTTCTACAATGCTTTTATGTTTTTGGAGTTTATTTCTTATCAGCTGACAAACTACAGTTTTCAAATTCTTCCTCCAAAATAAAAAAGGAAAGCATGACATTTACATTTTGAAATGCTATATTCAAGATGTCCAAAACTAAAATAAAAAAACGATCACAGTGGAATGCAACGTGGTCAAATAATGCTAATATACAGACTTCTGATTTTAGTAAATTCATTGAGTAATTTGTTTATAGCTTGATGTGGATCAGAAACTAGACTATGTCTAAAATTCAGTTTTCCATTTTATTCAAAGATATTAGTCCTGTTATTCTAGCCATATTTGATCTGTTCCTCATTATCTATCAGTTTATCTTACTGCTTTCTAATTATATCTTCCATTAAGTCAAGCCTATTTTCTTGTCATTTCTGTCAGAGGACTTGCTAGTTTAAGGTTTTGGTTGTGCCCTGTCTTGGATTCTGGAATTTTTTCTTCTCTATTTCCAACAAGTCTGAAGTTCTGTGATGATCTATACAAGGTCAGCCTTGCTCACCCTTGTATTCTCAGAGACTACTGCAGTCCCTGGCATACACGAAGTGTTCACTAAGTGAATTAGCATACTGGCATTTACTAATATACTTCTCTTTGTGGATTGTATGTCTCTTCTTTGACTGTCTCATTTCTACAGTAAACTTTTAAGGTATAATTTTTTTCTGAAGTTACAGGAAATAAGATAAAAGAATTGCACAATCAAATGGTCCATATATCTCTCAACTAAGAAAATAATCTGGAAAACTGATGGAATATTGACCCCTATGCCATTGTAATAACAATGACTTAGTTACAAATGACAAAATAAAAGGTTGTAAATATGAAATGCTAGTAGACAATTTCAAAATAAATTGAAATGTTAAAAAAAGAATCACCTATAACATTCATCTTGTTGAAAAAAATGGATAAATTTTTAATTGCTTAATACATTTCCAAGAGTTCTAACTTTAACTTAACATTCATAAATGCCATATTATTAGAAAGAGTGTACTATAAATTACAGTATTTATCTAATATTTAATGAAAATATAACAATCTTAGTGAAACTTTTTCATATAGATATAAATTTGCTTTATGATGCTTCTATCAGAAATAAGAGTAAAGAGACTCAACACAAAATTGTTTTGCAGCTTATTTTCATGTATTTATTTGGAAGAATATCAACTTTAAAAATTCCTTTTGCTAACCGTTTTGCAAAAAAATTATAGTAGCATTTAAATATAGTACCCTTAAAATGTGTTGTGCCTTTTCTGGCAAGAATGAAGAGTGATTGTGAAGTGATTAGTTGGAGCGTTAGCCTCTGTTTTCCTGTTATGAGAGGTTTATGAGTAGAATCACTTTATTCCAATAGTCTTAATAAAGACTAAATAGAAACACACCTGGGGAACATTTCTGGGACACTCACTATCACTTTGAAGTTTCAGGGTTCTGACATTTTGTTGCAACCTGAGAACACTTGAATAGCCCTCTCATGCTTCCTTTTGGTAAGACTTTTTGACAAGAATTATTATTCCTCTTGTCAAAGATATAAATGAAGAATAATTGGAGAAAATAGAATTTGGGTGGCTGCTCACTGCACTGTATATTACATGGGGTATGACAGCCATTATTCCCAATTATATTTAAGCTGAGGGGCAATTAATTTAGCATTTGTCTCTATACTCCCTTTAATTTTTGCTTTTGTTGCATTTTCTTATCTCTACTGATATTCATTATTCCTCAGGACAACATGCAAAGAATAAAGAATAGTTCTTGGCATACTCTCTAAAATCCAGGACAATGTTAAAAACAGGAGGTGGTGATAATAATTAGCTTAATGAATAAATGAGAGTGAGGTATAAAAAACAGTATAAGCATCATTTTTAGCAGTCCATAAGGAAAATCACTGCCCACAAATTTGATCGTGAATTTTCCTCCTCCACCTTAAACAAAAAAACTGGCAAGCAGAATAAATAGAACTTTTTTTACTGGACTTTTTATTTGTATATCATATCACTCAGGGCCTGGCCTTGCATTGTAGCTCATGATGCTCAAAGTTATGTAGTACTTAATAACATTAGCTGTAACCAGCTATACATTTTCGAGGGTTAGCTCTATAAGGCACATAGTCCAGGTCTCTGCTCCCTGTTTTCTGAACTTTTCAATGAAAGCTTATAGAAGTTAGTCAGTGTAATACTATCTTACTCCAGTTGCAAAGAGAATGACCTAAACTTGGATTGATTTAAAGATATAAATTTTATGTCCAGGAATATATTAGCTTTTATTTTTTCATTCATTCTTTCATTTATCCATTCATTAATAGAAAAGTAGCCATGGACAAATAAATATCACCACACTAGGGTGGACACCTTTCACTACAGTCACTATGACACTATAACTCCTACATGGCAGTGAAAGACCTGAGTCCTAACCACCAGTCCTAACCAATGCCAGGGAACTCCTAAAATTTTGCTGTCTTTGGGGGGGAAAACAAAACTCACAATTGATGGTGATCCCTTAAGTTTGACAGTATGGGTTTTTTAAGTCTTTAGGAGAAAGAACCTCTACTTTGGAAAGAAAAATTAAGTTTGGAAAGTGATTGAAGTAATTATTAGTTTGTGGGATCGAGCAAGTTATGTAATTTGTCTGGACTCCTGTGTCCTGATTGGCCAAGGATGGTGTGAGGATTAAATGAGATTGAGTATGAAAATCACCAGGCATGTCAGTTCAGTTCGGTTCAGTCATGCAGTCGTGTCCAACTCTAGGAGACCCAGTGGACTGCAGCATGCCAGACCTCCCTATCCATACCAACTCCCGGAGTCTACTCAAACTCATGTCCATTGAGTCAGTGATACCATCCAACCAACTCATCCTCTGTTGTCACCTTCTCCTCCCACCTTCAATCTTTCCCAGCATCAGGATACATTCTGGTGAGTCATTTCTTCACAACAGGTGGCCAAAGTATTGGAGTTTCAGCTTCAGCATCAGTCCTTCCAGTGAATATTCAGGGCTGATTTCCTTTAGGATGGACTGGTTGGATCTCCTTGCTGTCCAAGGGACTCTCAAGAGTCTTCCCCAATACCACAATTCAAAAGCATCAATTCTTCGGCACTCAGCCTTCTTTATAGTCCAACTCTCACATCCATATATGACTAGTGGAAAAACCATTGCTTTGCTAGATGGACCTTTGTTGGCAAAGTAATGTCTCTGCTTTTTAATATGCTGTCTAGGTTTGTCATAGCTTTTCTTCCAAGGAGCAAGCGTCTTTTAATTTCATGGCTGCAGTCACCATCTGCAGTGATTTTGGAGCCCCCCAAAATAAAGTCTGTCACTGTTTCCACTGTTTCCCATCTATTTGCCATGAAGTGATGGGACTAGATGCCATGATCTTAGTTTTCTGAATGTTAGGTTTTTTTTGTTTTTTGTTTTTTCACTCTCCTCTTTCATTTTCATCAAGAGGCTCTTTAGTTCTTTGCTTTCTGCCATAAGGGTGGTGTAATCTGCATATCTGAGGTTTTTGATATTTCTCTGAACAATATTGATTCCATCTTGTGCTTCATCCAGCCCAGTGTTTCTCATGATGTACTCATGGCTTTCAAATAGGTATATCTTTGTTTTTCTCCTTTGCCTTTCACTTCTCTTCTTTTCATAGCTATTTGTAAGGCCTCCTCAGACAAGCATTTTGCCTTTTTACATTTATTTTCCTTGGGGATAAAAATATATATATAGTTTATATATACATATAGATATATATATTATAAAAATATATAAAATATATATATATATTAAAAAAATAAATGTAAAAAGGCAAAATGCTTATCTGAGGAGGCCTTATAAATAGCTATGAAAAGAAGATAAGTGAAAGGCAAAGGAGAAAAACAAAGATATACCTATTTGAAAGCCATGAGTACATCATGAGAAACACTGGGCTTCTGGTGGCTCAGAGGGTAAAGCATCTGTCTACAATGCGGGAGACCCGGGTTCAAGCCCTGGGTTGGGAAGATCCCCTGGAGAAGGAAATGGCAATCCACTCCAGTACTATTGCCTGGAAAATTCCATGGACAGAGAAACCTAATAGGCTACAGTCTGTGGGGTCGCAAAGAGTCGGACACGACTGAGCAACTACACTTCACTTTCTTGGGGATAGTCTTGATCACTGTCTCCTCTACAGTGTCATGAAACTCCATCCATAGTTCATCAGGCACTCTGTCTATCAGATCTAATCCCTTGAATCTATTTCTCACTTCCACTGTATAGCTGTAATGGATTTGATTTAGGTTATACCTGAATGGTGTAGTGGTTTTCCCTACTTTCTTCAATTTAAGTTGGAATTTGGCAATAAGGAGATCATGATCTGAGCCACAGTCAGCTCCTGGTCTTGTTTTTGCTGGCTGTATAGAGCTTCTCCATCTTTGGCTGCAAAGAATATAATCAATCTGATTTTGGTGTTGACCATCTGGTGACATCCATGTGTAGAATCTTCTCTTGTGTGTCGGAAGAGGATGTTTGCTATGACCAGTGCGTTCTCTCGGCAAAACTCTGTTAGCATGTGACCTGCTTCATTCTGTACTCCAAGGCCAAACTTGTCTGTAATTCCAGGTATCTCTTGACTTCCTACTTTTGCATTCCAGTCCCCTATAATGAAAAGGACATCTTTTATGGGGTATTAGTTCTAGAAGGTTTTGTAGGTCTTCATAAAACCATTCAACTTCAGCTTCTTCAGCATTACTGGTCAGGGAATAGACTTGGATTACTGTGATATTGAATGGTTTACTTGGAACTGAACGGAGATCATTCTGTTGTTTTTGAGATTGCATCCAAGTACTGCACTGCAGCCTTTTTGTTGACTATGAGAGCTACTCCATTTTCTCTAAGGGATTCTTGCCCACAGTAGTAGATATAATAGTCATCTGAGTTAAATTCACCCATTCTAGTCCATTTTAGTTCTCTGATTCCTAAGATGTCAACATTCACTCTTGCCGTCTCCTGTTTGACCACTTCCAGTTTGCCTTGATTCATGGACCTAACATTCCAGATTCCTATGCAGTATTGTTCTTACAGCAACGGACTTTACTTCCATTACTGGTCACAATCACAACTAGGTATTGATTTTGCTTTGGCTCCATCCCTTCATCCTTTCTGGAGTTATTTCTCCACTGATCTCCAGTAGCACCTACCGACCTGGGAGTTCTTCTTTCAGTGTCCTATCTTTTTGCCTTTTCATACTGTTCATGGGATTCTCAAGGCAAGAATACTGAAATGGTTTGCCATTGCTTTCTCCAGTGGACCATGTTTTGTGAGAACTCTCCACCATGTCCCATCGTCTTGGGTGGCCCTTCATGGCATGGCTTATAGTTTCATTGAGTTAGACAAGGCTGTGGTCTGTGTAATCAGATTGGTTAGCTTTCTGTGATTGTAGTTTTCAGTCTATCTGCCCTCTGATGGAGAAGGATAAGAGCTTATTATGGAAGCTTCCTGATGGGAGAGACTGAGGAGGAAACTGGGTCTTATTCTGATGGGTGGGGGCATGGTCAGTAAATCTTAAATCCAATTTTCTGTTGAAGGCTGGGGTTGTGTTCCATCCCTGTTATTTGACCTGAGGTCAAACTATGGTGGAGGTAATGAAGATAAACTCCACGTTCAAAGTCAGGAGGGGTGGCCCTGAGGAGATACCACTAGTCCAAGGTAAGGAGCAGCATCTGTGCTTTGTTGGAGCAGCCAAGAAGAGAAACCCCACGTCCAAGGTAAGAGAAACCTAAGTAAGATGGTTGGTGTTGCAAGGGGGCATCAGAGGGCAGACACACTGAAACTGTAATCACAGAAAACTAGTTAATCTGATCACACAGACCACAGCCTATCTAACTCAATGAAACTAAGTCATGCCTTATGGGGCCACCCAAGATGCATGGTCATGGTGGAGAGGTCTGACAGAATGTGGTCCACTGGAGAAGGGAATGGCAAACCACTTCAGTATTCTTGCCTTGAGAACCCCATGAACAGTATGAAAAGGAAAAATGATAGGATACTGAAAGGGGAACTCCCTGGGTCAGTAGGTGCCCTATATGCTTCTGGAGATCAGTTGAGAAGTAACTCCAGAAAGAATGAAGGGATGGAGCCAAAGCAAAAACAATACCCAGTTGTGGATGTGACTGGTGATAGAAGCAAGGTCTGATGTTGTAAAGAGCAATATTGCATAGGAACCTGGAATGTCAGGTCCATAAATCAAGGCAAACTGGAAGTGGTCAAACAGGAGATGGCAAGAGTGAACGTTGACATTCTAGGAATCAGCGAACTAAAATGGACTGAAATGGGTGAATTTAACTCAGATGACCATTATATCTAC
>SJYT01036081.1:25470-41426 GCA_006410635.1 Cephalophus harveyi | reverse complement strand
GAAAAAGTTGGCTTAAAGCTCAACATTCAGAAAACGAAGATCATGGCATCCGGTCCCATCACTTCATGGGAAATATATGGGGAAACAGTGGAAACAGTGTCAGACTTTATTTTTGGGGGCTCCAAAATCACTGCAGATGGTGACTGCAGCCATGAAATTAAAAAATGCTTACTCCTTGCAAGAAAAGTTATGACCAGCTTAGATAGCATATTCAAAAGCAGAGGTATTACTTTGCCAACAAAGTTCCATCTAGTCAAGGCTATGGTTTTTCCGGTAGTCTTGTTTGGGTGTGAGAGTTGGACTGTGAAGAAAGCTGAGCGCTGAAGAATTGATGCTTTTGAACTGTGGTGTTGGAGAAGACTCTTGAGCGTCCCTTGGACTGCAAGGATGTCCAACCAGTCTCTCCCAAAGGAGATCAGTCCTGGGTGTTCATTGGAAGGACTGATGCTAAAGCTGAAGCTCCAATACTTTGGCCACCTCATGTGAAGAGTTGACTCACTGGAAAAGACCCTGATGTTGGGCGGTACTGGGGGCAGGAAGATAAGTGGACGACAGAGTGTGAGATGGCTGGATGGCATCACCCTCTTGACGCACATGAGTTTGGGTAAACTCTGGCAGTTGGTGATGGACAGGGAGGCCTGGCGTGCTGCGATTCATGGGGTTGCAAAGAGTCAGACATGACTGAGCGACTGAACTGAACTGAATAAATATAGTGATGACCTCCTTCAAAAGGTCCCATGCATGCACTGCTACACTCAGTGTCCCCAAACCCTGCAACAGGCCATGACTGAGCGACGTCTCTGCCAGATACTCCTGCACACGCACAGCAAGTCTGGGTCAATCTCTTGTGGGGTCATTGCTCTTTTCTCCTGGGTCCTGATGTGCACAAGGTTTTGTTTGTGCCCTCCAAGAGTCTGTTTCCCCAGTCCTGTGTAAGTTCTGGCAGCTTTATAGTTGGTTAATAGTGACCTTCTCCCAGAAGGTTTATGCCATACCCAGGCCTACTGCACCCAGAGCCCCTGCCCCTGCAGCAATTCACTGCTGACCTGTGCCTCCTCAGAGGATACACAAGCACAGTTCTGTCTCAGTCTCTGTGTGGTGTCTGGGTCCTGGTGCACACAAGGTATGAGTCCTATTTCTGGTGGGTATGGGGTTTGATTCTAAATGTGATTTCATCCTTTCTACCATCTTCCTGGGCCTTCTCCTTTGCCCTTGACATTGGGTATCTTCTCAGGGTCGCCCCAGTGCTGCACAGCCGCTGCTCCAGTGCCTACTGTTTTGCTGGGGCTTCCCTGCCCTTGGATGTGGGGTATCTCCTCATAGTCGCTCCAGCACTGAGCAGCAGACATAGGGTATCTCCTCACAGCTGCTCAGGTGCTGTGCAGCTACCATGCCAGGGCCACCAGGCACATAGAAGACAGCTAACAATGTTAACCCTGCTGAGCCCTCATCTACCCCTCCTTCAGTCAAGGTCAGGAGTACATTGGAAGTAGGAGGTTAAAAAAGAAAAGAAAAGAATGTAGTTTTTCCTTTGAAACACATACTATACCCACCAATTTAACCTAATCAAAACTAATCAAAACTTCCATGGGCCTGGGGGTAAATTCTTGGGCATTCAAGAGTTACTGTTGAGGATTTTCACATAATCATAGTGCCAACATTTATATTTGTGTTTAAGATCCTGTTTTTCCAGATGAAGACTGAAAGCCCCATAGGTACTGTGTTGTTGTTTAGTTGCTAAGTCATATCCAACTCTTTGTGACCCATGAACTGCAGCATGCCAGGCTTCCTGTCCTTCAGTCTCTCAGAGTTTGCTCCGACTCACGTCCATTGAGTCAGTGATGCCAACCATCTCACTCTCTGCTGCCCCCTTCTCCTCTTGCCCTCAATCTTTCCCAGCATCAAGGTACTGTGTAAAGGAGGGTATTGATGTAGTTCAGAGAACATCAATGGAAAATTGAGAGTCAAAGTAATATAGGTATAGCAAGTGTGAAGAAGCTGTGCTGAAATTGCACTGTCTATAAACATTGTGGTCAGAGTTATAGTAAACCTAATTTGTATACATCATTTTTAGCATTTCATTAGCAGGGACTATGGGAAAAATATGAAATTATAATTATTTTCCAAAGTCTATCAATGATTAGATTTTCATTCAGAAGTGAAGTGAAGTGAAGTTGCTCAGTCATGTCCAACTCTTTGCGACCCCATGGACTGTAGCTTACCAGGCTCCTCAGTCCATAGGATTTTCCAGGCAAGAGTCCTGGAGTGGGTTGCCATTTCCTTCTCCAGGGGATCTTCCCAACCCAGGGATCGAACCCAGGTCTCCAGCATTCCCAGCAGATGCTTTAACCTCTATTAATATATTCCTACCATATTTTTGCAAAAATCCATGTTCTGAATTAAAAATTAAAACTGAGGAATTATGACATACAGAACTAGTCTTGAGGCTCCATCTTTTAACTGTTGAACCCCAACCTTGTCAATTTAATTCCAGGACACAACCTCATCCATCACAATAAATAAAATTGTAACTATTTTTTTTTTTTTTTTAGTGTTTAAATATTTAATTTCAGGCTTATGGTAGTTAATTAATTATATAAATGAAATGATTTTACATCTGGTTTTGTGTTTGTATAACTTTGAAGTCATTTTACAAAAAAATTTATTTTAATATCAATAGTCTTTAAGACATTGCTTTTTCAAAGTGGTTTGTACATTTTAAGTTTTAGAAACATTGACAAAATGGATAATAATCAATAGCTAAAAGAATGCAATAAACTCCTTACCTTATGAAAATAGAGAAAGATGGTTTATAAATCTACCTCCATTACTGTATTTGAAGATCTCAAAAAATAAACAGTAATGTGACTTAGACTATCAGAGTTCCCTCAAAGTAATCACCTATGGAAAAAGAGATAGAATTAAAAGTCCTGGTTGAATCTGCAAATGTAATTGAATCAGAAACACAAGGATTAACTTCTTAGCACAAGAATCCAGTCCTTTTAAATAAAAGCCCTAGGTGCTTGGCTTAATCAAATGTCACTTTGAAAGCAGCAATGATAGTCTTGTTACCCAGATACCTTACCCAAACTTCATCTGAGAGAGGAGAAATTACAGGGGATCAGTGGAATAAAGTGCTAAAAAGGAGAAGTTATCTCTTGTCTTTGTAATTCCCAAGCATCTTCAAATCTATTAATATATTTCTTTTGAAGAATATGGACTGGGGAATTTAAACAGTCATTCAGGAGGATCAATATCTTTGCCTCAGATATATGATGACTTAGATTTTTCTAAGTCAAGCTAGATGCATTAGCTGAGACTTATCTTAAAACCACTAGAAAATGATCAGGAGATATTGACAATAAATTAAAAACTGTCTTTACATAGTACAAGGTAGACAATTGTTTTGAAATCATGTCCTTTGAATCACCTATGATGTTATAGAGATTAATGAGTCATTTTACAGCTGCTTTCATTTACAAAATGAATCTTCCTACTTAGACAACTAGGAGCAGTAGCGTATTTTCGTGTGTGAGATTAAAAGTGATTTAATGAATATGAAAATTAGAGATTACTCACATGGGATAGAGAACCCAATTACATTTCTCAGGCTCTTAAGTATAGGTAAGCAGTAAATTTACATTATTAAGGATATTAGGCAATGAATCAAAAGGTGACCATTTTTTATATAACCAAATCCTACCTTGTCTATTGATGTATCCCTTTCAACTAGAAAGTAAAACTCACATATCCTGCATAGCTTCATGGCTAAATTTTTAATTATTTTCTAATAACTTATAATTTATAAAAATTATTATTTGAGAGTTAAATTCCTTTTATTTTTATTTTTCAGTTTTCAAAACTTTGAACAATGTTTTAAAGTTTTAATTTTTAAAACCCCTCTATTTGAAGAGGGCAAAGATTTTATGCTATGAAATTTGAGGCCCTTAGCTAGACAGAATTATTTTTCATTATCTAACCATTCTTTGCTTCTGTAGATTGAATCTACATAACAATTATTTGTCCGCCTGTGCTAGGTATGGTTCTAGCCTTTGGAGATACAGAAGGAAAAGATTCCTGCTCTTTTGGATTTGCTTTCCAGTGTGGAAAGATCCAAAACCAAAACAAAACAAATGATGAAGGAAATCTCATGTAGCGAGTGATGTTATAAGTAAAATAATAATGGGGGTGAAAGGCTTACCTTAGACAGGTTGACATTTTAGATGTGTTCCCAAATAAGGAGTCAGTCATCCAAAAATATCCAATGGGGCCAAGACCCTTTCTTTGGTTGTCAGAGAGCAGGCCTGTGGGCAAGTTCTGCACAAGCCTACAGATCTCAAGAAGAAGGGAGGGGTTGAGCCATCTGTGGTCAGTTCTCTTCCCAATTTATTGATGCAGTAATTAAAGATACCTTCATGATTAGGGTTTTAAAATGAGGCAAAAGCCTAGAAGTACCTTTGTAAAAACCTTTCATAAAGCCAAAGGAGTAGAACAAACTCTAAGAATTTAACCAAAAGCATGACCCTGATTTACAGTTTAAAGGAGCATTCTGGCTGTAGTCCAATGATGAGATTGTAGGAGAGTGAAGAGCGAGAGCAGGCAGACTAGTTGGGAAGCCGTGCAACGACCCAGGGAAAAACTATGGCAGCTGGCTAGGGGAGTCATGATAGGGGAGATAGGAAGAGGTTGAACTCTATGCTAACCATTTTCCTACTGTTATGACCTTGCTCAAGCCACAGAGGCTCGATTCGGAAATCAAAACCTTAAAATGTATTCTCGTTTTCAAACTTAAGTAGGATGGAGATGGTGAGAAGGGGATAGATCTTGTTTTGGAAGTTGAATGTACTAGCTAATGTGTATGTTATGGGGTGAGGGAACAAGAATTAAAGGTTCCACATACACACTATGAACCAGTTACCCAATCAACAACACATGGTCTCAGGTTTGGTTCAGTTTAGCGGCTCGGTTGTGGCCAACTCTTTGCAACCCCATGGACTGCAGCATGTCAGGCTTCCCTATCCATCACCAACTCCTGGAGCTTGCTCAAACTCATGCCCTTTGAGTCAGTGATGCCATCCAATCGCCTCATCCTCTGTCATCCCCTTCTCCTCCTGCCTTCAGTCTTTCCCAACAGCAGGTTATGCTCTGCCTTCTCGTGTTTCCGTGGCTTGTGCATGTTGTTCCTGCTACCTAGGTAAACTATTCTCTAACTTTCTGCCTGGTTAATACCCACTGATCCTTCAAGTTGTAATTAAAATGTCACTTGCTCTCTAACACCTCCTCGATCTAAATTAGATACTCCTCTTTGACCTTCTAAAGACTCAGTGCGTGTACTCCTCGAAAATCAATTACCATACTGAATTCCAATTGTTGATTTACATTCCAGACTCTCCTCACTGCAAAGTGTGGGAGAGATAGTTAACAGGAAGTGTGCCTTTCCCCTCTATACCTCTATTTCTTTACATTTTACCTCCAATATGGTATAAACCTAACATGTTTGTTGTGAAGTTTATATCAGTTCATTGGTGTCATCTTCTAATCCAGAATGCTAACAATTTTGCTGTTGTGGGGACTGTAAGCAGTATTTGGAAAACTGCTCCCTTTCATTACTTCTCTTAAATGGTGAACATGTTAGAGAACATGGTGAATTCATTTAGTAAGTTACATAATTAAATCTTTGCCTACATCAAATGAAAAATTGCACTGGATAAAGTTCAACAGGCAAGGAAAATTTTCAAGATTATTGCAACAGAGGAGAGGTCAGAACACAGTCTGAGCTCAACTCAGTGAAGCAAAGGGCTGGGGAGTTTTTTAAGAGCTGAAGTGAGAAGAGTCTTAGGTCATTTGTGTTTCCTAGTTGGCCTTACCCGAAAGAAGAGTCAACTTTCCCCTATCATCCTAACAGGGGGTAGTCTCACAACCTGGAGCAAGAAACTCATAGGAGTTAGGCTCCTGCAAGTCCACAGAGAATGGGAAGTGGGTCCAGAGCTTCAGCCTGTATTAGGACAGCATCCCATGGTCTACCTTGGAGCACATGGGTCAGCTTTAGTAATTTTATATCATCCATGGAATATGAACGTGTGATACTTTGCATTCACTACAGGAGGCAGCATGACATCCCTGTGTTTATTTCTTCTTCCCCTTTCAGGTATTCCTGGAGCTCTCCCAGAAGCAGGAGCTAAATGAGTGATGAGGAGCTTCACCCTTCAGGGAAGTAGAAGCTCCTCCAAAAGAAAGAGACTTGAGGCCACACCTATGGTTGTTTCCTTGATTTTATTTCAAAGAGATGACACCCAAGTCCTTCAGACAGACATTTCTGGGTGGTGAAACTGGTAAGAAACTTTTAGGAAGATTTACATACCAAAGGGGCAAGGAAAGGGTTCACAATCACACGTTTTCTAATGTAAATTCTGTAAGAAAAGGGATGTTAGGGCATAGAGAAGACCATCAAGCTTTTAGTCAAACAAATTTAGTAGACTGTCTTGGTCATCCACCACATTTAAGGATATATTTACTTTTACTATGCTCTCAGAGAGCACAAAGATTGTCAGATTATCACTTTAAGATGATAATTGCTAGTCCACGTGCTTTAATATCCATTTACCACATATCAGGAGGGATAACAGGCTTTCATGTTTTGGTGACTTTCAGATGCTGGTGAGAAAGTTATGATAATGGCTTTATTTTCTGTGAGTGGAGCAGCCAGTCTGATTTATAATTCTCAAAACTATGTGTTCTTGGTAGATTTGTTCATAATATATCTAAAGCCACGTTGCCACAAAATTGAGACTGGAGACAGCTTCTGTGCCTGCTTAGGGCTTGTGGGAAACTCCTATTTGAGTTTCATGCATTTCAAAATACCTGGAAAAAAAGTAAGACCGGATTCTAAGATTTCTTCTCTTGACAGGGCCTTTGATCAAGATTTTGTTTGAACAAAATTTCAGGCTTAATCTTCGGAACATAAAACTTCCATCAGAAATTCACAGCATTCTTTTCTGTGATGTTAATAAACAGACTCATTACTTATTATAGTGGGGTGCTTTTTTCTTATAGGGTTTGCATAAGGGAGTGATTTGAGAAACGCTGTATGTTTGTTCTGAAAGTAAAAAATGTGGCTATACTGAAATTGTTGATGAATTCCCTTCTCTCTCATTCTCAGATTTATCTGTTGGAGACTCAGAATTTTACAGGCTCATTCTAGAAACATTTTCCTCTCATTACTGAAGCACTGCTGTGTCATCATTTTGATACTGGAAGACCAGATTGTATGACCAATAGGTGGTCAAGCCCTGCAGCAACTAGAATGTCAAGCATGGACTTCTCATCGCTTTTCACAAAGAAGGGTGTTTGAATGAGGGATTCAGATTGGATGTGTGGTTTTCTAGTGCATTTTTATTAAATTCTTTGACTTTGCCTACCCAGAATGTCTAGAAGGGAAACCTAGAGAGGTCCCAGAGATCAAAGAACCAAGTTTGGGGGCAAGGAGAACATGAAATACCATGTTTCTTTCTTTGGCTGAACTCAAGCCCTCCTAGCGTCACTCTCCCCCAACAGAAAGGAAAATTGATATTTTTAATTATAAAATTGTTGAAGGTGGAGATCTAAATGCTTGCTGGAAGGTATCCACTGTGGACTTGACATTCAAAATGTACTCAGATCGGTAGCATTGATATCACCTGGGAACTTGTTAGAACCAGAGACTTGGGCCTCACCCCACGCCAACTACATCAGACACCCAGGGAGTTTATATGCACATTGAAGTTTGAGACACACTGCACTCAGGAATAGTTTTCCTTGTCTTATTAGTAAAATAGCTCATTAAAACATCAACAATAATGGTACATCAAGATTTCGCTTAGCCTTGAGTAACAGAAAAACTGGCAAACAGATGTTTAAACACATAAGAGGTTGTGAAAACAAACGAAGAACACCCAAATGAGAACACGCAGACTATTTATTCAGAACTTTCTATAGTAAGTGAGTCAGACATTGTCATTTGCATTTGGCAGAGACTCAAAGGCAATTGGAGGAGTGGGTAGATTTTATGGTTAAAAAAAAAAAAAGACAAGTTTTCACATGTGCTCTGATTGGAGGTTATTGACTTGGGGAAGCTGGAGGCAGGCTCTCTAGGAATAGGTCATCTTATGTGGTTGGTTTGGAGGGAAACCCTGACTTTTGCTGGTTGATTATGAGTTTGAATGAGGAGAGAAAGCAAAAACAGTGTCAGGAACCCTTGACAAAGTTCTGACCATTTCTAGGCTCATTGCTGCAGACTGGGGTTTGGCTTTCTGGGCTTCATTTGTGAACCAGAGTTCTATTCCTGTATTTAGTCTGACCATTGTATGTCTACTTAGCCTTTTAGGGTTAATGTTTCTCACATAATAAGAAGTCTAGTGTGGGCATCCAGGACTAATATAATTGTACAAAAAAAGTCATCAAGCACCTGGCTTTTTTCATTCACTTGTTCTATTATTCTTCAATATTTGGGTCTCATGAATTCTGGGCAGGGAAGTTCAGCAAAGTGTTCAGTAACCACCATTTAAGTCTTCTCCTGGAAGGATCTGTCTTTTGATTTGGCATGAAAAGTCCTCCCAGGTATTTCTGTACCCTTGTCATTGGTCAAAACTTGATCTCCTAATCATTTCTGGCTCATAGAAAGCTTAGAATCATAGTATTCTGCACCCAAGCCAATATTTTGAACAAGACAAGAGGGAAAATAGGAATTTGAGACAATCTGTGTGGCACCCCACTCCAGTACTCTTGCCTGGAAAATCCCATGGATGGAGGAGCCTGGTGGGCTGCAGTCCATGGGGTCACGAAGAGTCAGACAAGACTGAACGACTTCACTTTCACTTTTCACTTTCATGCATTGGAGAAGGAAATGGCAACCCACTCCAGTGTTCTTACCTGGAGAATCCCAGGGATGGGGGAGGCTGGTGGACTGCTGTCTATGGGGTCACACAGACTTGGACACGACTGAAGTGACTTAGCAGCAGCAGCAGTGTTGTGTTTCACACGTATAAGGAGCCTTTCTAAAGAAACATATATTTTAACAAAATATGCAATCGTGCCTCAAGCCATCTGCAATTTTAAGTTATAGCTTTTATAATATCTAAAGTTCAAGTTGTATCACTCATAGAAACATATTATTATTCCATGACTGAATGATATGTCACATGTATCAGCTGTTTATTTCTACATATGGACATGCTCATATCCTTATTCCCACAGCTGTCTCATCAGGTATATACTATGTCCATCCTATTTTTCACATGAGGAAGCTGAGAATAGTCTAGCAATTTGTCCAAGGTCAGAAAGCTAGGAGGTTATGAAACAGGATTTAAACCCAGTTGAACTGGGCCCAGAACCTGTGCTCTTCATCACTCTGTCATTCTGCCTTTTATTCAGTACACAATGGCATAGATGAATTCAATTTAATGGAAATAAGTGTTAGGATGGAAAAGTGTAGAGAGTAAAAGGTGAGAGTATATATTAGGGGGCGTGGACTAATTTGTGATAGGTTGGGGAAAGCTTCTCTCAGGAAGCTGTATTTATCTGACAGTTAAAGAATGAGTTGGAACATGGTAGAAGAATTTGGAAGAATTCCAGATAGAGGGAAGAACATGAGAACTAAACTGCTGGGAATTAGAAGATGTGTGTAGTAGCCAGTGCTTGGGCCACAAAATAGGATGCACAGACTGAACAGCATGGCTCTGAGAGAGACCGATCTTTGAGACTATGATTGGACACACTCTGCGGTCCTGGCTTGGGCACAGTGGTGAGGGCACTGATGAGAAGCTAGGGTCTTAAAGATTTTGGATATGAAACTCAGTATCCAGGGAAATCAGAGTTAGGGAAATTCAAGAACTAGGATCTGAGGCTCTCTAACACACAAAGTTCAGGGGAAAAAGAAAAGGGAAAGAAAATCATAATGACTAAAAAAGGGACCAAACAGTGAGGTAAAAATAAAACCAAGCTAGTGCAGGGAGCCAGAGACAGCTTGTTCCCTCTAAATCAGTTTAGCTTTCTCTCTCACAGCAACAGAACTTTCACTTTTCACTACATTCATGGCAGCTCAGAATGTTATCCTCCTCAGCTCCCCTGGTAGGAATATGTTGTGTGTTAAATAGTGTCCCCTCCAAAATTCACATCACCTGAAACCTCAGAATTGGACCTCATTTGGAAATAAGGTCTTTGCAGACATAATTAAGCATCTTGTGATAAAGTCATCCTAGGTTGGGCAGTGGGTGGTCTAAATCCAGTGACTGGTGTTCTTCAAGAGGAGGAGATTTGTAAAAACAAACAGAAAAGAGGGCAGTGTAAAGACAGAGGTGGAGATTGGAGTTGTTTTCTCACAGATCAGTAAACACCTGGGACCACCAGAAGCTAGAAGATATGAGGAAGGATTCTTTCCTCATATCTCAGTGGGATCATAATCCCACTGAGATGACAGATTCACCTTGATATCCAAATTCTAGCCTCCATAAATGAAAACAAAGTTCTTGAATTTTCCCCTTCTATGAGATTCACCCATTAAGTGATCTCTTCCAGTCATATATATGTATTTTCTTTTTGGATAGGTAATACATCCAGGAAGCATAACCTTCACAAAGTACAAAAGAATATATATTAAAATATTTCTCTCCAGTTCTTGCTCCCAGCCACATAGTTCTCATTCCAAGAAGGGACTACTATCAGTTACTTCTGCAGATAGGCATATGTATGTTTGTGTTGGGCTTCCCAGGTGGAGACTGTAGTAAAGAACCCACCTGCCAATGCAGGAGACATTGGAGACCACCAGAAGCTGGATTCAATCCCTGGGTCAGGAAGATCCTCTGGAGGAGGGCATGGCAATCTACTCCAGTACTCTTGCCTGGAGAATCCCCATGGACCCAGGCATTTGGCAGGCTGCAGTTCATAGGGTTGCAAAGAGTCGGACAGCAATGACTATGTGTATATGATGTGTGCACACATGCTTGTACACATACCTATACTTTTAATAGATGTCAGTTCTGGCCTATTTTCACTGTTTTGCATATTGCATTTTCACTTAATATGTGTTTTCACTTAATATGAGAGCTTCCAGGCTCCTCTGTCCATGGGATTCACCAAGAATATGGAATGGGTTGCCATTTCCTTCTCCAGGGGATCTTCCTGACCCAGGAATTGAACCCTGGTCTCCTGAAATGCAGGCAGATTCTTTACTGACTGAGCTATGACGGAAGCCCTTCATCTGAAAAGCCTGCACAAATTTGTTTACTCAATCCTAACTAATGGACATGTAGACCATTACCAAATTATTATTGAAAATGTAATGGAAATACTGTCTATATTAGTCTTTAATCTATAAGAATGTCCATAGGCTAAATTCTTAAGGAGAAGTGATTAAAAGAGTATATGGATTAATTTTGATAATTAGTACCAAGTGCTCTGTGTATTCAATGCAAGCCCTATCAAATTACCAATGGCATTTTTTCATAGAAGCAGAACAAAAATTTTTTTAAGTTGCATGGAGACACAAAAGACCCCAAATAGCCAAATGAATCTTAGGAAAAACAGAGCTTGAGGAATAAGGCTCCCTGAATTCAGACAATACTACAAAGCTGCAGTCATCAAAACAGTGTAGTACTGGCATAAAACCAGAAATATAGACCAATGGAACAGGATAGAAAGCCCAGAAATAAACTCATATACCTATGGCCAATTAATTTATGACAAAGGAAGCAAGACTAGATGATGGATAAAAGCCAGTCTCTTCAATAAATGGTGCTTGGATAACTGCACAGCTTCATGTAAAAAAATGAAATTAGAACATAATTTAACACCATACACACACACACACACACACACACACACACACAAAGAGCTAAAAATGAATTAAAGATCTAAATTTAAGACTGGATAATATAAAACTCTTAGAGGAAAATATAGGAAGAACACTCTGAAATAAATCACAGTCATACCTTTTCTCTTTCCTAGAGTAATGGAAACAAATACAAAAATAAACAAATGGGTTTTATTAAAAAAAACTTTTGCATGGCAAAGGTAACCATAAACAAAATGAAACTCACAACCCAGAATGGGAGAAAATATTTGCAGATGATGTGACTGGCAAGAGATTAATTTCTAAAATTTACAAACAGCTCGTTTGGCTCAAATTTTTAAAAAAGTACCCCTATCAAAAAGTGAGCAGAAGACCCAAATAGATGTTTATCCAAAGAAGACACATAGATAGCCAAGAGACACCCAAAAAGATGCCCAACAGCACTAATTATTAGAGAAATGCAAATTAAAATGACAATGAGCTATTACCTCAAACCAGTCAGAACGGCCATGATCAAAAAGTCTACCAATAAATACTGGAGAGGTTGTAGAGGAAAGGGTAGCCTTCTACACTGTTGGTGGGAATGTAAGTTGGTGCAGCCACCATGGAGAACAGTATGGACTTTCCTTAAAAAACTGAAAACAGAGCTACCAGGTAATCCAGCAATCCCACTCCTAGGCCTATATCCAGAGGAAACCATAATTTGAAAAGATACATGCACCCCAATATTCACTGCACCACTATTTATAATAATAAGAACGTGAACACAACTAGAATGTCCGTCAACAGAGGAATGGATACAGAAGATGTGGTGTATATATATATGTATATATATATATATATATACATATATATATACAATGGAATATTACTCAACCATTAAAAAGAATGAAATAATGCCATTTGCAACAACATGGATGGGCCTGGAGATTATCATACCAACTAAAGTAAGTCAGACAGAGAAAGACCAGCATCATATGATATCACTTATATGTGGAATTTTTTTAAATAATAAAAATGAACTTATTTACAAAACAGAAACATGAAATGGAGCAGGACCCTGTGGTCCTTGTCTTCCATGTCCTCTGCCGGCCTTTTGTCTGTGGACAAGATTTAGTCAAAGAATAAGTTTAATCAGAGATGTGACAAAATGCAGAAACAAAGGAAAACAGTCAAAGGAGACCAAATAATAATAGTTCAATTATTAAGGATATTCAAGGACTATAGGTAATATTCTGAGTCATAGCCTGTGAGCTGTTTTGCAAATACTGAAACATCTACCAGGTGGAAGAAGTTTACTGCATGGTGACCAGACTGTAGCCACGACATGCTGCTGCTGCTGCTAAGTCGCTTCAGTCGTGTCCGACTCTGTGCGAACCCATAGAGGCAGCCCACCAGGTTCTGCCGTCCCTGGGATTCTCCAAGCAAGAACACTGGAGTGGGTTGCCATTTCCTCCTCCAATGCATGAAAGTGAGATGTGAAAGTGAAGTCGCTCAGTCCTGTCCGACTCATAGCGACCCCATGGACTGCAGCCCACCAGGCTCCTCCGTCCATGGGATTTTCCAGGCAAGAGCACTAACCTGCCATAATTCTGAGAACTGGCCTCAAAGAAACAGAAACAAACCAAACCTGGAACTGAAGAGCAACTGTGCTGAAAACAATCAAGATGATAATGGTCAGACCACCAGCAACCAATTTCAAGGCCACTGTTAGAGCTGTGCTGCTTCTGTATGTAGCCCCCTCCCTTTGTCTCTAAAAGTTCTTGCCCACTGATGGTCAGGGGTAGGGGGAGTTGAGCTTTGGACAGGTGTCTGCCCCCAACCCTCCCAGTATCCAGCACCCAAAATAAAGCAAACTTTCCTGTCCACCAATTTGATCTCTTTATTGGCTTTTGGATGGCAAGCAGCCAGCCCGTATTTTCGGTTACAAATAGACTCACAGATTTAGAGAATGAATTTATGGTTACTAGGGAAGAAGAGGGGAGGGGAGGGAGAGAGTGGGAGTTTGGGATTGACACATACACACTGCTAAATTTAAAATAGATAACCAATAGGAAGATGTGGTGTATATATAAATATATTGTATAGCACAGGAACTCTGTTCAATATTCTCTAATAACCTAAATGGGAAAATAACTTGAAACTAAATAAGAAAAGAACTTGAAAAATAATAGATAAATGTGTATGTATCACTGAATCACTTTGCTGGATACCTGAAACTAACACAACATTGTTAATCAACTATACTCCAATATTAACGTACAAAATATACAAAATTTAAGAAAAATATACAAAATATACTCCAATATACAAAAATTAAAAATCCATATACCAGTTTCAACAATAAAAAAAAATTGCCAAATAGCTTTTAATAAAGGGTGTATATACTTTGACTTTTAGCTGCAACACATGAAAACACCAGTTTCTCCACATTTCAATCACAATGTATTTTATCATTTTTATTACACATTGAAAAAAGTTGTACATTGATACATCTTTGATCTTTGGTAACTGGATAGGTGAGATAAATGTTGAGCATATTAATACTTATGAGTCATGTACATTTCTTTATATTGATAGTCATTTTCCTCATTTTTCTACAGAAATGCTGGTATTTTTCTTACTGATTTATAGATTTTTTTCTTTTAAGGAAATTAGCAGTTATCTACTTATGAGTAATAAATCTTTCTAGTTTACTCTTTCAACTTCATAATTTTATGATACATTCACATAAAAATACCTGTACTACTGTATACTAGTCTTCTCTTTTATTACTTCTGAGTTTTTCCTAGAAATTTCCTATTTCTATTATACCTACTCCTTATTCTTAAAACTGGTAAAGGGAAGAATTAAACATTTTTCTTGACTTGTCAGTAGAAATTTAGATAGAATAACAAATAGACCCAGTTGAACAAAGAAAGAAGAGGAGGGGTTATTTGCAGTTTTCACCTGTGAGTTGCTCTTCCCAAATATATAACTGACTGTAGTTGAAACTTTGGTTCTAAATAACATTTTACAGAAAATGTAAGGAAGAAACAAATTAAATTATGAGGATACAATTAGATAAGCCCAGAAACAATGTAAGATAGTCTATTAAGACATTTGACCCAATCAAAAAACAAAACAAAAAATCAGTGTCATTAAGAAAAAAAAAAAAAGGTGTTTTTTCATATAAAATTTAAGAGACATAACCAAATGCAATCTGATATTTGATTGGATTCTGTTCCAAATAATAGAAAAGCTGGGAGTATTTATAGCTTTCTGACAACACTATAGTCATAAGCAAATTCAAGGTCCTGTTATGCTCAAATTGTTCCTAATGTATTAATTGCATTGGAACAAATTCACATTTCATGGTAAGCATTATAACAGAACTGATTGTATTTTCAATTTGTTAATTGTGATAATGATACTGTGCTTATGTAGGAGAGTATTTTTTTGAAGGGATGCATGATCAAGTACTTAGTGATTAAGTCAGGTCTTCTAAAATGCACTTTGAAATAATTAAGCAAATTACAACATGAGTAATATGACGACGTTTAGGATTGTTGAATTTAAGCATTGGGCATAGATGTTTATCATATTTCATTTTTAAAATATGAATTAGTTTTCTATTGCTTTTGTAATTTGCTAACTTGAATGGAGATCAGAAAAGCAAGTACAGAATAGTTAAATTGGGACATCTACTTCCAATTCCAAAGAAAGGCAATGCAAAAGAATGCTCCAATTACCGCACAATTGCACTCATCTCACATGCTAGTAAAGTAATGCTCAAAATCCTCCAAGCCAGGCTTCAGCAATACGTGAACCGTGAACTCCCTGATGTTCAAGCTGGCTTTAGAAAAGGCAGAGGAACCAGAGATCAAATTGCCAACATCCGCTGGATCATGGAAAAAGCAAGAGAGTTCCAGAAAAACATCTACTTCTGCTTTATCGACTATGCCAAAGCCTTTGACTGTGTGGATCACAATAAACTGTGGAAAATTCTGAAAGAGATGGGAATACCAGACCACCTAACCTGCCTCTTGAGAAATCTGTATGCAGGTCAGGAAGCAACAGTTAGGACTGGACATGGAACAACAGACTGGTTCCAAATAGGAAAAGGAGTGCGTCAAGGCTGTATATTGTCACC
>SJYT01036081.1:0-25311 GCA_006410635.1 Cephalophus harveyi | reverse complement strand
CCTTGGACTGCAAGGAGATCCAACCAGTCCATTCTGAAGGAGATCAACCCTGGGATTTCTTTGGAAGGAATGATGCTAAAGCTGAAACTCCAGTACTTTGGCCACCTCATGCGAAGAGTTGACTCATTGGAGAAGACTCTGATGCTGGGAGGGATTGGGGGCAGGAGAAGAAGGGGACGACCGAGGATGAGATGGCTGGATGGCATCACTGACTCAATGGATGTGAGTCTGAGTGAACTCCGAGAGATGGTGATGAACAGGGAGGCCTGGCGTGCTGCGATTCATGGGGTCGCAAAGAGTCAGACACGACTGAGCGACTGAACTGAACTGAACTGAACTGAACTTCCAGTATAATAAAATCAAATTTAACTAGTCAGCAAGGCTGAGTTCCTTTCTCAAGGCTTGGCGAACTAATGTGCTTCCAAGGGCAGATTAATTCCTTTCAGTCATAGGACTGAGCTCTCAGTTTCCTTGCTGGCTGTCAGATAGGTACATCCTGGGTACATCCGAGAGGCTGCCATAATCTGGCTCATGGCTCATGCTTCCCAGGTGGTCTCCCTTCAGCAAAGGTGGGTCAACATCTCTCAAACCTTCTTCCCTCCAACTTCTGTCACATCACTTTGACTCCAGCCAGAGACAGCTCTCTGCTTTTAATTAGGCTGTGTTCACCTGGATAATCCAGGGTAATCATTTCTTTATCTTAAAATTCATTTCCTCAGTTATACCTGCAAACTCCCTTTTTACATGTAAAGTAATATAGTCACAGGATCCAGGGACGATATTGTAGGTATTTTCAGGGCACTATTTTGCCTACCATACTATATATTAGAAAATTTTGTAATAAATATAAAAAACATATAAATGCTTCGCCACTACAGAATATCAATAATAACTACCACCACATTCTATGATACTCCTTTTAGAGATTTTGTGGTTTTATTTTTACATGCAAGTCTTTTTTGTTTATTTCTCTCTTCCTTACATGGGCTACCTAAGGAAGGTGACACATGTTATCAGCAGTGTTAGCATCACCCATTTTTATTTTTTTTTATTTGAGGGAAGGCTGCCACATGCTCTGACCATGCAGTATATTTCATATTCTTGCAGATCCTTGTGTTCGAGTTTCAGTTTCAATTAAAACAAACAAAAAAATGTCCATCTCATGAAGAAATCTCTTCTGCTCATGCTTCAGTTCAAAAGAATGAATGTTAAAAAAAAAGTTTCCCTGTAATTGCCTCAATTGTCTTAAAATATACTTTTAATCCAAATCTGACTGCTTTTTGTAAACTGAATTCCTGGGCCATACTGTAAAAGGTAACTGAGCTAGAGGTCGCCTTTGGATCCTGGCTTACTCATTACTTCCTTAGTTAGAACCTACTGGGAGTTTAAACTGCAAGAGGATTAACTCACGATAATGAAGCTCTGTGAATTATCCATTATGCTCAGACATGGCAACTGGGACAGCTGGAGCAGTGGGTGAGTCTGTGGAGAAGAAATAAAACATGGAAGGTAGATAGGATATTCACAGAGAAGCAAGGCTTAGGGAGACCAAGATCTCTCTGGATCAGTGTGTCAGCAGAAATAAGGAACTTTTACAAACATGATAGTAAGCATTGTCTTATTTCTGATAAATCAGAGTATTCATCCAGAAAAAAAAAAATCAGAGGAAAAAGTTAGCTTTCCCAAAAGACAATGAACATGATGGTTAATGGCACTATTTACCTAGATAAGGGCTGAGACCAATTACCAAGACTTCCTTGCTCTTAACAAGCTAAGAGTTATGTCATCTACATATTTTCTAGTACATCTTCATATTAACTAGTAAATGCTTTAAGCATTACTTTTTCTAAATCTGATATTTGGTTGTAAAATATGAAAACTCAAACCTTCTACATGCCCTCCAAATTACCCCTGCCTGAGGCTCACAGCCGCTGCTCCTTACCTTGGAACAGAATGGGAAAGACTAGAGATCTCTTCAAGAAAATTAGAGATACCAAGGGAACATTTCATGCAAGGATGGGCTCAATAAAGGACAGAAATGGTCTGGACCTAACAGAAGCAGAAGATATTAAGAAGAGGTGGCAAGAATACACGGAAGAACTGTACAAAAAAGATCTTCACGACCCAGATAATCATGATGATGTGATCACTAATCTAGAGCCAGACATCTTGGAATGTGAAGTCAAGTGGGCCTTAGAAAGCATCACTACGAACAAAGCTAGTGGAGGTGATGGAATTCCAGTTGAGCTGTTTCAAATCCTGAAAGATGATGCTGTGAAAGTGCTGCACTCAATCTGCCAGCAAATTTGGAAAACTCAGCAGTGGCCACAGGACTGGAAAAGGTCAGTTTTCATTCCAATTCCAAAGAAAGGCAATGCAAAAGAATGCTCCAATTACCGCACAATTGCACTCATCTCACATGCTAGTAAAGTAATGCTCAAAATCCTCCAAGCCAGGCTTCAGCAATACGTGAACCGTGAACTCCCTGATGTTCAAGCTGGCTTTAGAAAAGGCAGAGGAACCAGAGATCAAATTGCCAACATCCGCTGGATCATGGAAAAAGCAAGAGAGTTCCAGAAAAACATCTACTTCTGCTTTATCGACTATGCCAAAGCCTTTGACTGTGTGGATCACAATAAACTGTGGAAAATTCTGAAAGAGATGGGANGAAAAAGTTGGCTTAAAGCTCAACATTCAGAAAACGAAGATCATGGCATCTGGTCCCATCACTTCATGGGAAATAGATGGGGAAACAGTGGAAACAGTGCCAGACTTTATTTTTTTAGGCTCCAAAATCACTGCTGATGGTGACTGCAGCCATGAAATTAGAAGACGCTTACTCCTTGGAAGAAAAGTTATGTCCAACCTAGATAGCATTTTCAAAAGCAGAGACATTACTTTGCCGACTAAGGTCCGTTTAGTCAAGGCTATGGTTTTTCCTGTGGTCATGTATGGATGTGAGAGTTGGACTGTGAAGAAGGCTGATCGCCGAAGAATTGATGCTTTTGAAGTGTGGTGTTGGAGAAGACTCTTGAGAGTCCCTTGGACTGCAAGGAGATCCAACCAGTCCATTCTGAAGGAGATCAACCCTGGGATTTCTTTGGAAAGAATGATGCTAAAGCTGAAACTCCAGTACTCTGGCCACCTCATGCGAAGAGTTGACTCATTGGAAAAGACTCTGATGCTGGGAGTGATTGGGGGCGGGAGGAGAAGGGGACGACCGAGGATGAGATGGCTGGATGGCATCACTGACTCGATGGATGTGAGTCTGAGTGATCTCCGAGAGATGGTGATGAACAGGGAGGCCTGGCGTGCTGCAATTCATGGGGTCGCAAAGAGTCGGACACGACTGAGCGACTGAACTGAACTGAACTGAACTGAGGCTCACAGCTTTTAGGAACTTTCCACATAGCCTTAGGGTTTCTAACCTATGGAGTAGATTGTAGCCTCTAGCAAGAGAAAAACTCTTTACTCAAAAACAAACTTCTCTCCATTTACAGTTTGCTTTTGGTTGGCCCTGGAGAAGAGACAAGAGAACTCAGTTGGGTTTTAAAATGTATCAAGTTGGAATTCAGGATTTGGAAAACATATAGCATGCAGCAGATTGAGATTTTATTACAGAAATTAAAAAGTCAAAATGCTTGGAGACAGGAGATGCAGAGTGTTTTTGATTGAAAGTGGAATAGTGATTATGAGCCAAATTTAGAACAGAATCAAAATTATTGGTGCACATGTGCTTCACAGGGCATAATAGCTTTGGCATGTTCAGAAAAAAGTTCTACAGTTATGGAGTGGTCCTGGCTACTTATTAGGCCACTTCATGACTTTAACTTGCTGGGCCTTTGTTGGTAGTAAGAAAGCATTAAAATCTTTTATCAGGCCACTTCCCCAACATAAGTAAACAAGTCTCCCATTTTTCTCTCATTTTTTCCTCCTTATTCCCTTTCTACTTCCTGCATTCTTTTCTTCCTTACCTTTCTATCTTTTTATCGTTTACTCTTTTTTAGTTTTTGATGAAATTGAAAAACAATTTTACTTTGCTCTATAACCATATCATAAGAGCAATCCCCCACTACTGAATTTAAGCAATTGAACATCGAAGAAAAGGTTTTCCCTTTTGAGGAATAGATCACACTTACTCCACTTGAATGTCATTTGATTGTGTGTTTTAGAATTTTTGAATACTTAACAGGAATTTGCAGGTTTTTAGGCCACCCATGTATCCGTTATCTACTGTTTCTCTAACACATTGTCACAAATTTAAAGGCTTCAGTTCAGTTCAGTCGCTCAGTTGTGTCCGACTCTTTGCGACCTCATGAATTAATTGGAGCATGCCAGGCCTCCCTGTCCATCACCAACTCCCAGAGTTCACTCAAACTCATGTCCATCGAGTCAGTGATGCCATCCAGCCGTTTCATCCTCTGTTGTCCCCTTCTCCTCCTGCCCCCAATCCCTCCCAGCATCAATCTTTTCCAATGAGTCAACTCTTCGCATGAGGTGGCCAAAGTATTGGAGTTTCAGCTTTAGCATCAGTCCTCCCAAAGAACACTCAGGACTGATCTCCTTTAGAATGGACTGGTTGGATCCTTGCAGTCCAAGGGACTCTCAAGAGTCTTCTCCAACACCACAGTTTTAAAACAACACAAATTGAGTACAGTATAGTTCTGTGGGTTAGAAGTCCAATACAGATCTCATTGGCTAAAACCACTGTGTCAGCAGTTCTGTGTTCCTTTCTGAAGCTTGTAGAAAAAGAAAAAAAAAATTCCAAGCCTTTCATAAAATTTTTTCTTGTTTAACGGTGATCTACCTCTATCTTTAAAGCCAGCAACATTAAATGTCTCTAGCCTGCTCCTCTGACCATAGCTGGGAAGGGTCCTCTACTTTTAAGGACTGGGTGATTAGATTGGACTCACCTGGGTAATCTAGGCTCTTCTTCCCCATCTCAAAGTCCTTTACCACAGTCACATAATTAAACTTAAAAGCTTTTGAACAGCAAAGGAAATCATAAACAAGAGGAAAAGACAACTTTTAGAATGGGAGAAAATATTTGCAAATGAAGCAGTGGACAAAAGCTTAATCTCCAAAATATACAAACAGTTCATGGAATTCAATATCAAAATACAAATTTCCTTTCTTGTGTAAGGCAAATAGTCACAGGTTCCAGAGATTATGAGGTGGGGAAAGGGGAGTATTCCGACTGCTACAACCTCTATCAGAATCACTTGATTTTCTAGTAATTAAAAAAAAAAAAATCAAGGTTTTAGCACTGTATCTGCACTCTATGACTATATAAGATTGAAACTCAGGACTTTGCATGAATTTGCCATTTTAAGAGTTTCCCAGATATTTCAATGCACATATCTTCCTCCTTCTATGTACCATTCTTGATCTTTGACCTAGTCAGAATTGAGTGTCCTGGGGACTCAGAACAAATGCTCTTTGAAGAACTTGCATATTGGTGCAGTAGGTGGTCATGAAACTGAGTCCCAATTATTTCCAACTTCCCAGCATAACTGTGATATCTTTAAAAGATTCCTAAAATCTTCCAAAATTTTAATTTAGACAAAAATGTACCATGTTTAAGTGAAATAACACCGACCAGATGCTTTAGACCAATTTTAAGCAGTCTACAATTGTTCTAAACAGAAGTTTATAGATATGGAGAGCTGTCATGCTCTGTGCTGTTTAATTTAGAATCTGGAATTCACCTAGTAGATCATAATGTCTATAAAGTGAACCATGTGAATGATAAGTGATTCATGATGTGGAATCAAATTTGAGTCAGTTCTAATGAGGTGGACAAACCTAGAGCCTATTATACAGAATAAGGTAAGTCAGAAAGAGAAATATAAATATCATATACTGATGCATATATATGGAATCTAGAAAGATGGTCCTGATAAACTTATTTGAAGGGCAGCAAAGGAGAACCAGGGGCTTCTCTGATAGTTCAGTTGGTAAAGAATCCACCTGCAGTGTGGGAGACCTGGGTTCGAGGCCCAGATTGGGAAGATCCCCTGGAGAAGGGAAAAGGTTACCCACTCCAGTATTCTGGTCTGGAGAATTCCATGGACTGTATATTCCATGGGGTTGCAAAGAGTCAGACACGACTGAGGGATTTCACTCACTCAATAGAGAATTAGACAGAGAACAGACCTATGGACACGGGAGGAGGGGAGGAGAGAGAGGGTAAGATGTATGGAGAGAGTAACATGGAAACTTACAATACCATAGGTAAAATAGATAGCCAGTGGGAATTTGCTGTATGACTCAGGGAACTCAAACAGTGGCTTGTGACAATCTAGAAGGGTAGAATGTGGAGGGAGATGGGAGGGAAGTTTGGGACGGAGGGGACATGGGTGTACCTATGATTTATACTTGTTGATGTTTGACAGAAAACCACAACATTCTGTAAAGCAATTATCCTTCAATTAGAACAAAATAAACTGGCAAAAAAATAACTCATCCCTGTGCTCTAACAGCTAGACACAGTGGGGCACATGAAGGGCTGAATTTATTCCATAAATTGGAATATCCTATAGTAATAGAAGTGGGGAAAACCACAAGACCATCCAGCTATGACCTAAATCAAGTCCCTTATGACTACAGTGGAATTGAGAAATAGATTTAAGGAACTAGATCTGATAGAGTGCCTGATGAACTATGGAATGAGGTTCATGACATTGTACAGGAGAGAGGGATCAAGACCATCCCCAAGAAAAAGAAATGCAAAAAAGCAAAACGGCTGTCTGAGGAGGCCTTACAAATAGCTATGAAAAAAAGAGAAGTGAAAAGCAAAGGAGAAAAGGAAAAATATACCCATTTGAATGCAGAGTTCCAAAGAAGAGAAAGGAGAGATAAGAAAGCCTTCCTCAGTGATCAATGCAAACAAATAGAGGAAAACAATAGAATGGGAAAGACTAGAGATCTCCTCAAGAAAATGAGAGATACTGAGGGAATATTTCATGCAAAGATGGGCAAAATAAAGGACAGAAATGGTTTGGACCTAACAGAAGCAGAAGATATTAAGAAGAGGTGGCAAGAATACACAGAAGAACTGTACCAAAAAGACCTTCCCGACCCAGATAATAATGAAAGTGTGATCACTCACACTCATCTAGAGCTGGACATCATGGAATGTGAAGTCATGTGGGCTTTAGGAAGCATCAATACGAACAAAGCTAGTGGAGATGATAGAATTCCAGTTGAGCTATTTCAAATCCTGAAAGATGATGCTTGAAAGTGCTTCACTCAATATGCCAGCAAATTTGGAATACTCAGCAGTGGCCACAGGATTGGAAAAAGTCAGTTTTCATTCCAATCCCAAAGAAAGGCAATGCCAAAGAATGCTCCAACTACCACACAATTGCACTCATCTCACACGCTAGTAAAGTAATGCTCAAATTTTTCCAAGCCAGGTGATCATGGCATCTGGTCCCATCACTTCATGGAAAATAGATGGGAAAACAGTGGAAACAGTGGCTGACTTTATTTTTCTGGACTCCAAAATCACTGCAGATGGTGACTGCAGCCATGAAGTTAAAAGACGCTTACTTCTTGGAAGGAAAGTTATGACCAACCTAGACAGCATATTAAAAAGCAGAGACATTACTTTGCCAACAAAGGTCCATCTAGTCAAGGCTATGGTTTTTCCAGTAGTCATGTATGGATGTGAGAGTTGGACTGTGAAGAAAGCTGAGCACCAAGGAATTGATGCTTTTGAACTGTGGTGTTGGAGAAGACTCTTGAGAGTCCCTTGGACTGCAAGGAGATCCATCCAGTCCATCCTAAAGCGTGTCAGTCCTGGGTGTTCATTGGAAGGACTGATGCTGAAGCTGAAACTCCAATACTTTGGCCACCTGATGTGGAGAGCTGACTCATTATAAAAGACCCTGATGCTGGGGAAGATTGAGGGTAGGAGGAGAAGGGGACGACAGAGGATGAGATTGTTGGATGGTATCACTGGCACAATGGATGTGAGTCTGTTTTTACTGGGTTTAGCCAGTAAAAACTGGCTTTTTTTACTGAGGTATAAAAAGTTTTCAAAAAATAAAAATGAGAACAGAGGGAGACTACAGTACTGATGGTCATGGAGCTACACCACCAGCTCTGAAGTGCCTAATTTATGTGAGTGAGAGTTAATCATCTTTCTTAATTAAGCCACTATTATTTGGGTTTTTTTGATGCTTGTTGCTGAGATAAATATTAATTAAAACAGGTACTTTAATACTATAAAAATGAGAACAGAGGGAGACTACAGTACTGATGGTCATGGAGCTACACCACCAGCTCTGAAGTGCCTAATTTATGTGAGTGAGAGTTAATCATCTTTCTTAATTAAGCCACTATTATTTGGGTTTTTTTGATGCTTGTTGCTGAGATAAATATTAATTAAAACAGGTACTTTGATACATAACAATTTATTTCACAACTGGTTTAGGAGCAAACAGTACTTAAAAGAAAAATAAATAGCAGGTGAGTAAAGAAGGGAATGGGCAAGTATCTTAAATAAATGTTTCATTTATCTTATTTTTTTTCCCCTTCTTTTAAAACAATCATTCTCTCTGACTCTCTCTTCTAATTTCATGCATTCTGCTGACTTACACACATGCTTATCCACCGTTTATTAAACACCTATTGAGTTTCACAGCACTGGGCAATATGAAAAGAATACAGATAGGTTTCACAATGAGACATGAATGCTCTCTGTAGCCTTTGCATTGCTAAGGCTAGATTGTAGGCAGATTGTAGGACTGAAATTGATCTTAGGGATCAAGAGGGCCAAATCTGCTATTACACAGGTGAGAAAACTGAGACTCAGAGGTATTGTGTTGCGCAGTAGGTAGTAGTAGGAGCTGTAGAAGTTGAGGCTCTCATATATGAGACCAGTGTTCTTTCCATTGTACCAGTTTCATTTCAGTGTTTCCCATGAAATGGAGGCTGCCTCTTCTTTTGAGGGGACATTTAATTTTGCAACTTAATTGAGGATAAAGGAATATGCTCCAAAATTTAACCAAATAAATTTGACTCCCCATAAACTCTGCCTCCAGTAATTATATGTTGCTTCCTAATAATGTGCAGGGGTGCATGTAGTGATGGCAACTTTGGAACCCTGGATTTTAATTTTATTTTGAGAAATATGGCAATACTTTTATTACCTAAACAGTGGTGATTTTAATTAGATTTGCACAGTGGTGTGGAAGATGTAACCATGTCAGGTTAGATTGGTTAAAAATTGAGTTGCCAGATTGAAAATTAGCTCCAACTTTTCCTGCCTGTAGGGTCTGTAGAATTGAGAGAAACAACCCAAAATGATAGAAATGCCCTGGATTAATTGGGAGGTTTGAATACAGAAATCAGAGCAGAAACAGCTATTTTTCATATCCTATGGCTGTGCTTCTCCTGTTCACCTTCCCCCTGCTGTGAAGTTTTAATGAATTGCTATAAAGGGTGAGGTAGTTTGAAACTCAGGAAAGATAAAATCATTGGGTTCCAAGAAAAACAAAACAGATGGCATGTCTTAAAATTTTTGCTTTCATATTTCAATTATTCAAAAATACCTTCTGCAAAGCTGGTGTCTATTTTCTGAAGGGCCTTTACACAGTAAGGAAGTTGCTAAATGAGTTGGGGAAAGCAGGTTAGACTGCTTAAGGCATTTTATTTTTATTACAGCAGAAAGATATTTTAATTAGTTATTTACAGTGTTTCTGACTTGGAACTAGCTGCTTATGTGGCAGAAAACACCCATTCTCTGTTAGTAAATATGGGCTGATTTCTATCCTGTTTTGCTATTTTGAATTATATTTTAAATACTTAACTAAAGTTTAGATTTCTATCAGATCTTTAGAGTCACAAACTTTATTCACAATCTTTAACATACTTTATACTCTACTAAATGCCAGTAACTTCAAGCAGCAGTTATGAGTATCTCCACATTTTGTGCAATGCTTTGTACTAGGTTCTGTGAATAAAGATTTCATGATCTCAGGAAACTTAGAGTTTAATGAGAGAGACATAGACCACTGAAAGAGGAAGGAGAAGGGACCAACTCTTCCTGGAAGAAGAATAGTCTTCATAATAGAGCTCCTACTTGAGTCAAGAGCTGAAGATTTATAAGGCAGACAAGATGGGGTTGGAGAGATTAATCCAGGAAGAGAAAAAGCAAGGATAAATATCATGGAATCAGAGCAATTGCATAGCATATTCCGACTCTTTGCAACCCCATGGACTATAGCCTGCCAGGCTCCTCTGTCCATGAGAATTCTTCAGGCAAGAATATAGGAGTGGGTAGCCATTCCTTTCTCTAGGGGATCTTCCTGACCCAGGTTGAACCCGTCTCCCTCATCATCCTTCAGGCAGATTCTTTACCATCTGAGCCATTAGGGCAGCCCACATGGCATATTTGCGTTATGTTAAATATCTTAGGGTAGTTGGAAAACTGAATATTTGAGGGAAAGTGGCAGGAAATAAATCAAGCAGGTTTCCAATGGAAGATTTTTTTCTGCTTGGAAACTTTCACGTCCTTACTATGCTCCTCAATCTCTTGGGCTTCCACCTCACCATGTACCTGAGTTTCAGCTGATAACCATGCTTCACATTATGATGACAAAAAAATCACCAAGTGGGCACTTCATCTTTCTACCACCAAATCTAAAAGTATAATTTTACCAGTCTCTATGGCTTCCATTTATGACAGTGACTCAGCAGATAAAATGTCAGAGGCTAGTTTCTGTTTGTGTGTTTTAGATGCTATTCCCTTTTCCCTTCCCATGAAATTTTGTCTTCTGAGATTTTCTTTCTCTTCTGCTTCTATCTCATTCCTTCTCTCCTTCCCAGACTATTCTCATCAGATAACAAAAATGGATTATAATATCTCCTATGTTAAAAAACAAACAAAGCACACCAATCAACAAATAAAAGAATATTCCTTGACCCCTACCAGCTGCTTCAATTTGGGTGGTACAGCAATATGTGTGCACTGACTATTTCAAGTGTTCCCTTAAAATTTCCAATTTTCCTGGGTCATTAGACTGGTTCTGGCTCTTGGAGTGTGAGTGAAAGGTCTAGGTAATGCTAAGAGCTGGTGTACCTTTTCCATAGGTCTTGTCAGTGAACTTAGAGGCCACGTGTTCTAGACGTCATGATTATGGGATTGGGAGGTGCAGGACGGGTCATCACCAAACACCATGTGAGTGAGACATACTGATTATATGAAGTCCTTGGGTTTGTCTGTTAGAGACAGCTAACATAAATTATCCTGATACATAGAGCTACCACTCTGTCCTTCCACCCCTTCCCACAGTCAAACTCCTGTAAAGACTTTTCACACTTTTTCACTTTCTTAACATATATGTCCCTTCTATATATTTTACTTTTCTCCTACTCAGATTACTAAGGACTCCCATAATACAAAAGGAATGAACTTTTTATTTTGTATATATCTTATTAAACCTAGCAGAAGATAATATTGTTGATCACTTTTTGAAACAGTCTTTTCTCTTGTCTTCTGGGATTCCCTGGTGGCTCAGATGTAAAGAATCTGCCTGCAATGCGGAGACCTAAGTTTGATCCCTGGGTTGGGAAGATCCTCTGGAGAAGGGAACGGCTACCCACTCCACTATTCTGGCCTGGAGAATTCCGTGGACTGTACAGTCCATGGGGTCGCGAAGAGTTGGAAGCGACTGAATGACTTTCACTTTCTTTTTTTTTTTCTCTTGTCTTCTAGTGTTTTTTGTACTCTTTGACTGTTTTTCTCCATCCCCTTTGGTGACTTCGACTCCTTTCCAGATTTCTCAATAGCAGAGTTCTTAAGGAACTAACCTAAGATCTTCAAACATTTCCTTTGTGTACTCTCCTTCTAGAGTCTCTTAAAGCATGGCTTACAATTCATTCTGTGGTGGTAACTCCAAGATTTCTCCAACTCAAACATCTATTCTGAGTTCTGCACTCCTCACTCCTATAGCCAAATATTTGTCATTTCCAACAGACATCTCAAACTTAATATTACACAGACTTTTGATATACCTTACCCTGTCTCCCAAACTGCTCTTCTTACCATTACCCACAAGAAAGTTCTACCACCATTGACACAATTTCTGAGGTTATGAATATGGGTCATTTTTGACAAGGATCAGCACCCATTCCTGTTTATTCATAGTTCTTTATTCGTTCAATTCAAATAAACTTGAAATCTACTTCACTTGCCCTATCTCTGCCTCTGCCCTAAATTGTTACTATGATCTGGATGCTTTTCTTCCTATCTTATTTCCTAATTCATTTTCCATTCAGCAGCTAAACCAATATTTAAAATTTCTGTTTAAGAGAATTTCATCTATTTGAGAAGAGTGTAAACACAAATAACTGTTATAAGAAGGACATTTTAAATAAATGAATAAAAATGAAAGAAATATATGGAGACTATATATCTAGGATGGTCAGGAAATGCACATTACGTCTTTAGGCAAAGAATTTGTTTAAACCAATATGTCACATTCTCAATAGAAAGACCAAAAAATCATCATTTTCCCTAGACTATTACTTTTTTTATTATAAGTAGAATAAATTATTTAATACATATTATTCAGTTAAAAATTTTCCATCTATGATAAAATATGGTAATAAAAAGGTATCATCTGATTTGATAGTGATGCATATACATTTTTTCATGTTGCAGATATGATTCAGTGTGAATGGTGAGTGACACAATTTATCTAACAAGAGTTATCAAACGGTACTGAATGCCAATTGCCATGTAGATAATTCAATAGTCCCCATTAATATCAAACCCAATGGAAAAAAATAAAGCCTTTTCTAGATTATGTTCCAAGTAGTCTTGGTAGATTTTAACTTTTCAGCACTATATATAAGTAGCTGTTTGCAATTTCCTGGTTTAAAAAACAAACAAAGCACACCAATCAACAAATAAAAGAATATTCCTTGACCCCTACCAGCTGCTTCAATTTGGGTGGTACAGTAATATGTGTGCACTGACTATTTCAAGTGTTCCCTTAAAATTTCCAAGTTTCCTGGGTCATTAGACTGGTTCTGGCTCTTGAAGTGTGAGTGAAAGGTCTAGGTAATGCTAAGAGCTGGTGTACCTTTTCCATAGGTCTTGTCAGTGAACTTAGAGGCCACCTGTTCTAGACGTCATGATTATGGGATTGGGAGGTGCAGGACGGGTCATCACCAAACACCACGTGAGTGAGACATACTGATTATATGAAGTCCTTGGGTTTGTCTGTTAGAGACAGCTAACATAAATTATCCTGATACATAGAGCTACCACTCTGTCCTTCCACCCCTTCCCACAGTCAAACTCCTGTAAAGACTTTTCACACTTTTTCACTTTCTTAACATATATGTCCCTTCTATATATTTTACTTTTCTCCTACTCAGATTACTAAGGACTCCCATAATACAAAAGGAATGAACTTTTTATTTTGTATATATCTTATTAAACCTAGCAGAAGATAATATTGTTGATCACTTTTTGAAACAGTCTTTTCTCTTGTCTTCTGGGATTCCCTGGTGGCTCAGATGTAAAGAATCTGCCTGCAATGCGGAGACCTAAGTTCGATCCCTGGGTTGGGAAGATCCTCTGGAGAAGGGAACGGCTACCCACTCCACCATTCTGGCCTGGAGAATTCCGTGGACGGTATAGTCCATGGGGTAACGAAGAGTTGGAAGCGACTGGATGACTTTCACTTCCTTTTTTTTTCTCTTGTCTTCTAGTGTTTTTTGTACTCTTTGACTGTTTTTATCCATCCCCTTTGGTGACTTCGACTCCTTTCCAGATTTCTCAATAGCAGAAGTCTTAAGGAACTGACCTAAGATCTTCATACATTTCCTTTGTGTACTCTCCTTCTAGAGTCTTTTAAAGCATGGCTTACAATTCATTCTGTGGTGGTAACTCCAAGATTTCTCCAACTCAAACATCTATTCTGAGTTCTACACTCCTCACTCCTATAGCCAAATATTTGTCATTTCCAACAGACATCTCAAACTTAATATTACACAGACTTTTGATATACCTTACCCTGTCTCCCAAACTGCTCTTCTTACCATTACCCACAAGAAAGTTCTACCACCATTGACACAATTTCTGAGGTTATGAATATGGGTCGTTTTTGACAAGGATCAGCACCCATTCCTGTTTATTCATAGTTCTTTATTTGTTCAATTCAAATAAACTTGAAATCTACTTCACTTGCCCTATCTCTGCCTCTGCCCTTAATTGTTACTATGATCTGGATGCTTTTCTTCCTATCTTATTTCCTAATTCATTTTCCCTTCAGCAGCTAAACCAATATTTAAAATTTCTGTTTAAGAGAATTTCATCTATTTGAGAAGAGTGTGTAAACACAAATAACTGTTATAAGAAGGACATTTTAAATAAATGAATAAAAATGAAAGAAATATATGGAGACTATATATCTAGGATGGTCAGGAAATGCACATTACGTCTTTAGGCAAAGAATTTGTTTAAACCAATATGTCACATTCTCAATAGAAAGACCAAAAAATCATCATTTTCCCTAGACTATTACTTTTTTTATTATAAGTAGAATAAATTATTTAATACATATTATTCAGTTAAAAATTTTCCATCTATGATAAAATATGGTAATAAAAAGGTATCATCTGATTTGATAGTGATGCATATACATTTTTTCATGTTGCAGATATGATTCAGTGTGAATGGTGAGTGACACAATTTATCTAACAAGAGTTATCAAACGGTACTGAATGCCAATTGCCATGTAGATAATTCAATAGTCCCCATTAATATCAAACCCAATGGAAAAAAATAAAGCCTTTTCTAGATTATGTTCCAAGTAGTCTTGGTAGATTTTAACTTTTCAGCACTATATATAAGTAGCTGTTTGCAATTTCCTGGGGTCACAGTTCTTTGAATATGCTTCCCAGAAAAGTGAGCATAGTCACCAACACATTTTCTTATCACTTTTGTTGCTATTCTTAAAGATTGCTAGAAATGCAAATGGTTGGATTTAAACAGTGGGTAGTTTTTTAAAGAGGAAGTGTACATGTGTGTTATGTTTGACTGTTCTTATGAATGTGTACTATCATTTACTGAAATGACATTAATGATTCTAACTTTTCCTTATCTCTTCAGAAATATTTTTTAGTTAAGAATTTAAGTCTTTTTAAAAATCATAATGAGATATCACCTCACACCTGTTTGAATGGCTTCTTTCAAAAAGACATGCCGAGTTGTTTCAGTTGTGTCCAACTCTTTGCAGCCCCATGAATTGTAGCCTGCCAGTTTCCTCTGTCCATGGGATTCTCCAGGCAAGAATAGTGGAGTGGGTTGCTATTTCCTTCTCCAGGGGATCTTCCTGATTCAGGGATTGAACCCACATCTCTTATGTCTCCTGCATTGGCAGGCAGGTTCTTTACCACTAGCTCCACCTGGAAGATAACAAATACTGGCTAAGCTATAGAGAAAGGGAACCCTTGTGCACTGTAGGTGGGAATGTAAGTTGGTGTAGCCACTGAGGAAAACACTGCAGAGTTTGCTCAAAAATTTAAAATTGAACTGCCATGAGATCTAGAAATCGCACTTCTGGATATGTATCTAAAGGAAACAAAATAGATATCTCAAAGAGACATCTGCATCCCCATGTTCATTGCAGCATTATTTACAACAGCCAAATGGAAAAAAACTAAGTGTCCTTTGACAGATGAATGAATGAATAAAATGTGGTTTATATATACGATGGAATATTACTCAGTCATAAAAAGGAAATCCTGCTATTTAAAAATCTAGATGGACCTTGAAGGCATTATGTTAATGAATGTGGAATAAGTCAGACAGAAAAAGACAAATACTGTATGATCTTTGTGCAATCTAAAAAACTTGAACTCATAGATACAAAGATCAGATTAGTGGTTGCCAGAGGTGTGAGTTGGGAGCTGGAGTAAATGTGTGAAGGTAATCAAAAGGATAAACTTCTATGGACAATGTATGTCAATATTATATATTTGCTGCTACTGCTAAGTCGCTTCAGTCATGTCCGACTCTGTGCAACCCCAGAGATGGCAGCCCACCAGGCTCCCCGGTTCCTGGGATTCTCCAGGCAAGAACACTGGAGTGGGTTACCATTTCCTTCTCCAATGCATGAAAGTGAAAAGTGAAAGTGAAGTCGCTCAGTCTTGTCTGACTCCCAGCGACCCCATGGACTGCAGCCTACCAGGCTCCTCTGTCCATGGGATTTGCCAGGCAAGAGTACTGGAGTGGGGTGCCATTGCCTTCTCCAATTATATATTTGAAAGTTGCTTAAATAGTATCAATAGATCTTAAAAGTTCTTGTCACAAGAAAAAAGTCCCAACTATGTGAGGAAATTTTATGTTAACTAAACTTACTGGGGTAATTATTTTGAAGTATAGGTGTATATCAAGTTACTGTGTTGTACATCTCAGACTAATACAATGATATATGTTAATTGTATCTCAATAAAATTGGACAAAAATAATTTAAGTCTCTTGCAAAGGAGCAAAAAGAGAGAAGTCCAAAGTGTAGAAATCCAAATGTTTACAAAGAAGAAAAACATTAATAAACAAAGCAGGGATGTGTGTTCTCTCTCAGTTTTCCAGCCCAGGCTGCATCTTGTGCAACAGCTTTTGAAAGCTGAATAAGGGATAAAATATAAAAGCTGCTTTTAGAAACTCTCTCAAATACTAGAGACACAAGTGCTTGTCAACACACTTCCCTTCTCTTAGCCAGATTGCATTTCTGGATTTTGGTTTTAGGAATGCAAACACAGTCACAGACTTTCTTCCTGTGAATGGTTCAGGCTGATTAAAGTTGTGAGCAACATACAGTCAGTGCCATATACTTCAGTTTTATTGCAACTTTCTAAAAAAAATCTTGATGCTTCTGAATTTTTCTACATTGTTTTCTTGGAACCCCAACCTCTAAAGTGATGGTGAGAAGGAGTTTTGAGGTAATGGAGCCAATATAAATTAAATTCATCCACTATGATCAAGGGGCTTCCCTGGTGGCTCAGTGGTAAAGAATCCACCTGCAATGCAGGAGCTGCAGGTTTGATCCCTGGGCCAGAGAGACGCCCTGGAGGAGGAAATGGCAACCCACTCCAGTATCCTTGACTGGGAAATTCCATGGACAGGGGAGCCTGGTGAGCTACAGTCTGTGGGGGGGTGGGGGTCACAAAAAGTCAGACACGACTGAGCACAGCAGGGCACCATGATCAAGAGATGTCTTGCTGGTCGTGGTAGAGACGCTGAACTTGTCAGAATGCATAGATATAAATTATGGCTTGTGTCATTTATAGTCAGTGAGAGCTTATTAGTTTTGTTTGGTTGGGGTTTTTTTTTGCCGCACCGCATGACATGTGGGATTTTAGGTCAGATATGTGCCCCCTGCATTGGAACATGCATCCCCCTGGTATTGGAAGCACAAAGTCTCAACCACTGGACCAGCAGGGGAGTCCTTCAGTTGTTTTTTACGAATAATAAGTGAAATAGGAACTAATATTAATACTTACCCCATAGGATTGTTGGGAGGGAAAAAATGTCTAATCTTTGGAAAAATATTTAGCCCAGTCCCCTTTATTCAGGGTATGTGCATTTTGCTAAATCTGGATCACAATTCACAGAATTAATACAAATTAACATTAAAGTTTGCATTGTGGAGTTAGAATAGATCTTAGATGGTTTCTACCAATTCACTCTCTTTGTAGGAAATCAAAGCCAGCTGAATTGATTTGCTTGGGATCACACAGCTAAGGGCAGTCCTAGGGCTGAAACTCTGGTTTACTGTGAGCAGCCTTGTGGGCTTTTTACCGGTGAACCTTGCTGGAAGAAAAAAGTGGCATGGGTCACTGTGTACAACCAGACATCACGTGTTGCTGAATGTGCTTCTGGTAAGAAAAGTAGAATATCTAGCAATTTTATTGCTATGGTGTATGGGGGATTGGGTTCAAAAAGGGGGTCTTCTGTTAGCTAACAATGATTTCTAGTGAGTTGCTTCTTAACTTTGGTAACAGTCTTTATCATAGCCCTCTTTCATAACTGTTGTCTCAATTTGATTATGAAAAGTTATGTGAATGCATCCATACCATGTTTTGAACATAGCATTTTCAATAAATATTTGTGAAATTTGGGCACATGTTGTGAATTCATTTAATATATTCTGCCAATCTAGCTAATTTAGACAGAAAATATTCACCTTCAAATGGTTTTTTCTCCAATTGTCTAAGCAATTTAATTTAAACTCTCTGATTCTTAATGCCTGTGGAAATTTAGGCATGATAAGTTGTAATATTACAATAGTTAACTTCCTAGGGTCACCCTTCAGCAACAGAAACTGAATCACACCCTCCAAGTAGCACCCTCCAAGTTTCTTTAGATAATCTAGTTATGATCAAGGAATTTAATTTTATTTCTTCCATTTTAGCTACTCATTTCACTTCCAGACATGGTAGGTAAGGGAGATTTTGTTTGTATTGCTTTTTATTTCCCCCACAATATCAACCAAAGATATGCAGATATGCCCACCTGTTTAAGAGCAAAAGAGACTTCCATAAGGGGGTTGCTTTTAATTCAGTTCAGTTCAGTTCAGTTCAGTCACTCAGTCATGTCCGACTCTTTGTGACCCCATGAATCACAGCACGCCAGACCTCCCTGTCCATCACCAACTCCTGGAGTTCACTCAGACTCATGTCCATTGAGTCAGTGATGCCATCCAGCCATCTCATCCTCTGTCATCCCCTTCTCCTCCTGCCCCCAATCCCTCCCAGCATCAGAGTCTTTTCCAATGAGTCAGCTCTTCGCATGAGGTGGCCAAAGTATTGGAGTTTCAGCTTTAGCATCATTCCTTCCAAAGAAATCTCAGGGCTGATGTCCTTCAGAATGGACTGGTTGGATCTCCTTGCAGTCCAAGGGACTCTCAAGAGTCTTCTCCAACACCACAGTTCAAAAGCATCAATTCTTTGGTGCTCAGCTTTCTTCACAGTCCAACTCTCACATCCATACATGACTTCTTATCTCTTCTTGCTATTCTTTGGAACTCTGCATTCAGGTGCTTATATCTTTCCTTTTCTCCTTTGCTTTTCACTTCTCTTCTTCTCACAGCTATTTATAAGGCCTCCTCAGACAGCCATTTTGCTTTTTTGCATTTCTTTTCCATGGGGATGGTCTTGATCCCTGTCTCCTGTACAATGTCACAACTCTCTGTCCATAGTTCATCAGGCACACTATCTATCAGATCTAGGCCCTTAAATCTATTTCTCTAAAACTTCCACTATATAGTCATAAGGGGTTGATTTAGGTCATATCTGAATGGTCTAGTGGTTTTCCCTAATTTCTTCAATTTCAGTCTGGATTTGGCAATAAGGAGTTCAGGATCTGAGCCACAGTCAGCTCCTTGTCTTGTTTTTGTTGACTGTAGAGAGTTTCTCCATCACTGGCTGCAAAGAATATAATCAATGTGATTTCGGTGTTGACCATCTGGTGATGTCCATGTGTAGAGTCTTCTCTTGTGTTGTTGGAAGAGGGTGTTTGCTATGACTAGTGCATTTTCTTGCCAAACTCTATTAGTCTTTGCCCTGCTTGATTCCGCATTCCAAGGCCGAATTTGCCTGTTACTCCAGGTGTTTCTTGACTTCTTACTTGGGCATTCCAGTCCCCTATAATGAAAAGGACATCTTTTTTGGGTGTTAGATCTAAAAGGTCTTGTAGGTCTTCATAGAACCGTTCAACTTCAGCTTCTTCAGCGTTACTCATTGGAGCATAGACTTGGATAACTGTGATATTGAATGGTGTACCTTGGAAACAAACAAGAGATCATTCTGTCATTTTTGAGAGTGCATCCAAGTACTGCATTTTGGACTCTTTTGTTGACATGATGGCTCTTCATTTCTTCTAAGGGATTCCTGCCCACAGTAGTAGATATAATTTTAGTTCGCTGATTCCTAGAATGTTGACGTTTACTCTTGCCATCTCCTGTTTGACCACTTCCAGTTTGCCTTGATTCATGGACCTGACATTCCAGGTTCCTATGCAATATTACTCTTTACAGCATTGGACCTTGCTTCTCTCACCAGTCACATCCACAACTGGGTATTGTTTTTGCTTTGGCTCCATCCCTTCATTCTTTCTGGAGTTATTTTTCCACTGATCTCCAGAAGCATATAGGGCACCTACTGACCTGGGGAGTTCCTCTTTCAGTATCCTATCATTTTGCCTTTTCATACTATTCATGGGGTTCTCAAGGCAAGAATACTGAAGTGGTTTGCCATTCCCTTCTCCAGCGGACTATATTCTGTCAGACCTCTCCACCATGACTCGCCCATCTTGGGTGGCCCCACGGGCATGGCTTAGTTTCATTGAGTTAGACAAGTCTGTGGTCCTAGTGTGATTAGATTGACTTGTTTTCTGTGATTATGGTTTCAGTGTGTCTGCACTCTGATGCCCTCCTGCAACACCTACCGTCTTATTTGGGTTTCTCTTACCTTGAACGTGCGGTATCCTTTCACGGCTGCTTCAGCAAAGCGTAGCTACTGCTACTTACCTTGGACGAGGTTTATCTCCTCACCGCCGCCCCTCCTGACCTTGAACTTGTAATAGCTCCTCGAGGCCCTCCTGTGCCCCTGTAGCCACCGCTCCTTGGACGTGGGGTAGCTCCTCTTGGCTGCTCCTGCGCTGTCAGAGCCTGTCACTCTCAGCCACCGCCCCTGACCTCGGAGGCGTAGTAGCTCCTCTCGGCCGCCGCACTGACTTCGGATGTGGGGTAGCTCCTCTTGGCCACCGCCCCTCGGGCATGGGATCCTCCCGGTTTCTGCCCCTGACCTGGGACGTGGGGTAGCTCTTCTCCGCCATGCTCTGTGCGCCATTGCAGCGGCCCATGCTATGCTTTTAATTGGATCTATTTATATTCATTTTCATTTGGCTGGGGCACTGACCCATGCCAGGAGCACTTCTGCCCAGTGGCTTGCCCCAAATTGATACAGTACTTGACCTGTTACACTCCATTTCCTGAGCTACAGTCCTGATAGAGTTGATTTCCATAACCCTCAGAACCCTGACATCACTGGGATGACAGACTTTTCCTTAAATAATAGCCTGCCCCCAAACCAGCTTCCAATACACTACTCTATTATTAGAAATATATATTTTGTTAGCTATAAAATCATTTTATACTCTACAGCTACTTGACTGTTGGGGTATTTCCTTATGGAAGTTCTTTAAATTCAAGCTGTCACTTCACCCTAAGTCCTGAGCAGTAGTGAGTGACTCCAGCTGGAGCTTTTCCCTCCTTCATCAATTGATTATTATACTCATTTATTTTTTCTGTGATCCTTGATAACTTTTTCATAATAAAAAGATTAACAGAAATTTAGTGAAATCTTGAGAAAGACTCAGTTTGTATAATGAACATACAATTTTCTGAATGGCTGCTAGTTTAAAAGCAGATTTCTATGCTCTTAAACAGATTGTGGGAGATCAGTATGCCATGGAAAGATGTCCAATGCATATTGTTAGGTTGTTAGATTTAAAAAAAATTGTAAAACATGCTCCATATAAACTTGCATTTGACCTACACGTGCATATATATGTATAATATACACACTGCTGCTACTGCTAAGTCGCTTCAGTCATGTCTGACTCTACGCGACCCCATAGATGGCAGCCCATCAGGCTCCCCCATCCCTGGGATTCTCCAGGCAAGAACACTGGAGTGGGTTGCCAATTCCTTCTCCAATGCATGAAAGTGAAAAGTGAAAGTGAAGTCGCTCAGTCATATCTGACTTTTAGCGACCCCATGGACTGCAGCCCACCAGGCTCCTGCATCCATGGGATTTTCCAGGCAAGAATAATGGAGTGGGGTGCCATTGCCTTCTCTGATAATACACACACATACATATATAAAAATATAAATGAAGAGAGATTGAGAAAAAGAACAATAATTCACATACCATTAACAGTGTTTATTCTGTGAGATTCAATTAAGGAGGATGTTCCCTTTATATGTTATATTTTTCATAATAGTCTGAATATTTGCAGTGAATTACTCCATTATTTACTTTTTAAAATCAGAATAAAGTGTTTTTAAACAGCAAGAATTCATAAAGGAAACTAAAGAAGGTTTGAGCACTTCCATACTGTTCCAGGAAGTTGCTTCACTCTTCTGAGTGACACTGGAAAAGAAGGAACATGTTAGCATTCCTTATGAGCATTTTGAATTGGAGTGGGTTGCCAATTCCTTCTCCAATGCATGAAAGTGAAAAGTGAAAGTGAAGTCGCTCAGTCATATCTGACTTTTAGCGACCCCATGGACTGCAGCCCACCAGGCTCCTGCATCCATGGGATTTTCCAGGCAAGAATAATGGAGTGGGGTGCCATTGCCTTCTCTGATAATACACACACATACATATATAAAAATATAAATGAAGAGAGATTGAGAAAAAGAACAATAATTCACATACCATTAACAGTGTTTATTCTGTGAGATTCAATTAAGGAGGATGTTCCCTTTATATGTTATATTTTTCATAATAGTCTGAATATTTGCAGTGAATTACTCCATTATTTACTTTTTAAAATCAGAATAAAGTGTTTTTAAACAGCAAGAATTCATAAAGGAAACTAAAGAAGGTTTGAGCACTTCCATACTGTTCCAGGAAGTTGCTTCACTCTTCTGAGTGACACTGGAAAAGAAGGAACATGTTAGCATTCCTTATGAGCATTTTGAATATTAAAAAAAAAAATTAAACTAAGTTAACCTAGGAGATCCAACCAGTCCATTCTGAAGGAGATCAACCCTGGGGTTTCTTTGGAAGGAATGATGCTAAAGCTGAAACTCCAGTACTTTGGCCACCTCATGCGAAGAGTTGACTCATTGGAAAAGACTCTGATGCTGGGAGGGATTGGGGGCAGGAGGAGAAGGGGACGACTGAGGATGAGATGGCTGGATGGCATCACTGACTCGATGGATGTGAGTCTGAGTGATCTCCGAGAGATGGTGATGAACAGGGAGGCCTGGCGTGCTGCGATTCATGGGGTCGCAAAGAGTCGGACACGACTGAGCGACTGAACTGAACTGAACTAACCTATTATGGACCTTCTCCGTTGGCCCAGATAGTAAAGAATCTGTCTGCAATGCAGGAGACCCAGGTTTGATCCCCGGGTTGGGAAGATCACCAGGAGAAGGAAGTGGAAACCCACTCCAGTATTCTTGCCTGGAGAATTNGGACTGTGAAGAAGGCTGAGTGCCGAAGAATTGATGCTTTTGAAATGTGGTGTTGGAGAAGACTCTTGAGAGTCCCTTGGACTGCAAGGAGATCCAACCAGTCCATTCTGAAGGAGATCAGCCCTGGGATTTCTTTGGAAGGAGTGATGCTAAAGCTGAAACTCCAGTACTTTGGCCACCTCATGGGAAGAGTTGACTCATTGGAAAAGACTCTGATGCTGGGAGGGATTGGGGGCAGGAGAAGAAGGGGATGACAGAGGATGAGATGGCTGGATGGCATCACTGGCTTGATGGACGTGAGTCTGAGTGAACTCTGGGAGTTGGTGATGGACAGGGAGGTCTGGTGTGCTGCGATTCATGGGGTTGCAAAGAGTCGACACGACTGAGCGACTGAACTGAACTGTTTTTGCTTCACAATGTGCCCCACCCAAAATTGCATCCACATTGTCATTCCAAGAAAAATCATTTTCAATTTTGAGGATTAACTGAGTTTATATTAGCATTCAAAATAATGTCATATATCACCACTGAATTAATGAATATCTTAAAACTTTACTTGATTACATGAATTGGATGAAACATCATATTTATCAAAATCAATTTTTTTGACATTCTATTTGAAGTACCTTTTTGATGTTTAGTTGCTAAATTGTGTTCAAGTGCTTTTCAACCCCCTGAAAGGGTAGCCCACCAGGGTCCTCTGTCCTTGGGATTTTCCAGGCAAGAATAAGGAAGTGAGCCTGCATTTCCTTCTCCAGGGGATCTTCCTGACTTAGAGATTGAACTCACACTTCCTGCATTGCAGATTCTTTACTACTGAAGCCCAAAGTACCTTATGACACACAAAATTTATATTTTTTGAGTGTCCGTGAAATTCTTCTGCTACTGGAACTAGGAAAATAACAGCTATTGCTTTACTTTCTGTATGTGCACAAGAAAACTTGGAATTGAAAGCAAGCAATTTCATCTAAATACAAAATCAATCTTTACAAAATAGATTGTAAACATACAAATGAAAAAAGGCTCACAATTTAGTTGGGCATATTAAAATTTAGTTGGGTGATTGTTTTTAGCTTTTTCCAACATTAAACAATTTGTCTACAAATGTAAGGGAGTAATAGTTGTTAAATATATGTTAGATCTAAATAAACAATATATAAATCTATGTATAATAGACATAGGCCAAGAGCAGCAGTGAAGAGATATTCCACGTCCAACATAAGAGAAATCCAACTAAGATGGTAGGTGTTGCAAGAGGCATCAGAGGGCAGACATGCTGATGTAAGGGAGTAATAGTTGTTAAATATATGTTAGAGCTAAATAAACAATATATAAATCTATGTATAATAGACATAGGCCAAGAGCAGCAGTGAAGAGATATTCCACGTCCAACATAAGAGAAATCCAACTAAGATGGTAGGTGTTGCAAGAGGCATCAGAGGGCAGACATGCTGAAACCATAATACAGAAAACTAGTCAATGTAATCACATGGACCACAGTCTTGTCTAACTCAATGAAACTAAGCCATGCCATGTGGAGCCACCCAAGACGGGTAGGTCATGGTGGAGAGGTCTGACAGAATGTGGTCCACAGGAGAAGGGAATGGCAAACAACTTCAGCATTCTTGCCTTGAGAACCCCATGAACAGTATGAAAAGGAAAAATGATAGGATACTGAAAGAGGAACTCACTAGGTCAGTAGGTGCCCAATATGCTTCTGGAGTATATGGAAAAAAAAACTCCAGTGGAAAAAAAACTCCAGAAAGAATAAAGGGATGGAGCCAAAGCAAAAACAATACCCAGTTGTGGGTGTGACTGGTGATAGAAGCAAGGCCCAATGCTGTAAAGAGTAATATTGCATAGGAACCTGGAAAGTCAGGTCCATGAATCAAGGCAAACTGGAAGTGGTCAAACAAGAGATGGCAAGAATGAACATCAAATTTCTAGGAATCAGAGAACTAAAATGGACTGGAATGGGTGAATTTAACTCAGATGACCATTATATCTACTACTGTGGGCAGGAATCCCTCAGAAGAAATGGAGTAGCCATCATGGTCAACAAAAGAGTCCAAAATGCAGT
>SJYT01036078.1:57762-127417 GCA_006410635.1 Cephalophus harveyi | reverse complement strand
GTATTGCTGAAGCCTGGCTTGGAGGATTTTGAGCATTACTTTACTAGCATGTGAGATGAGTGCAATTGTGCGGTAATTGGAGCATTCTTTTGCATTGCCTTTCTTTGGAATTGGAATGAAAACTGACCTTTTCCAGTCCTGTGGCCACTGCTGAGTTTTCCAAATTTGCTGGCATATTGAGTGCAGCACTTTCACAGCATCATCTTTCAGGATTTGAAACAGCTCAACTGGAATTCCATCACCTCCACTAGCTTTGTTCGTAGTGATGCTTTCTAAGGCCCACTTGACTTCACATTCCAAGATGTCTGGCTCTAGATTAGTGATCACATCATCATGATTATCTGGGTCGTGAAGATCTTTTTTGTACAGTTCTTCCGTGTATTCTTGCCACCTCTTCTTAATATCTTCTGCTTCTGTTAGGTCCATACCATTTCTGTCCTTTATCGAGCCCATCCTTGCATGAAATGTTCCCTTGGTATCTCTAATTTTCTTGAAGAGATCTCTAGTCTTTCCCATTCTGTTGTTTTCCTCTATTTCTTTGCATTGATCACTGAAGAAGGCTTTCTTATCTCTTCTTGCTATTCTTTGGAACTCTGCATTCAGGTGCTTATATCTTTCCTTTTCTCCTTTGCTTTTTGCCTCTCTTCTTTTCACAGCTATTTGTAAGGCCTCCCCAGACAGCCATTTTGCTTTTTTGCATTTCTTATTCTGTGCTAAAAAGGAATTGAGAGGTAAGAGACATCTTTGTGCCTTAGGGGGCTTAACACAGGAGGTAAGAAGGGCTCCAAATAGGAGTTGAAACTGGTTGCACTAGAAGAAGATAGAAGTGGAAGGACTTGTTACTGATCAGCATTTGGAAAAATAATTATATGAGAAGTTAATAGGAAATGTACCATCTATTTAGAAGTGGGGCTTAGCCAAGTCTTTGAATTTCAGAACATGCATCTATAATGTGTGAATACTGTTCTAATTCACTGCAGGATGGGCGACCTTGTAGACTTCTTTTAAAGTTTGCAGTGTGTGTGTGTGTGTGTGTGTGTGTGTGTGTGTGTGTGTGTTGTGTGTGTGTATGCATTATCTAGCATGTAAAGCTTAGTGCATAAATGGCAGTTTTTATCTAATTTATCAGATCCAGTCCAGTAGTGACTTACTGAGGTATTCTCTGGGCCTTGGCCCAGTTCAGCAAAAGAAACATCCCTGGAGAGTATTAACTTTATGCCCCAAGGAGAGATGAGACAGTGGACAATAATACTATGCATACCAAAACCCAGATGTAATACAGTGAGCTTGACACTTTAAAAATGAGATATTTGATTGAAAATTCTAACTCCTTCACTTTTACCTGGGTGACCCTTGATACAACATTCAATAATTTTAGACCAAAGATTCTGCATGAGTGAGATGAAGTTACTAGTTACATTACAGAGGTTGTATAAAAATTAAATGAGATCACAAGTACTAAGCCTCAAGTAGTACCTGAAAGCACTAGTAACTGAAAGTACAGAAGCACTCAATATGTGTTAGATTTCTTTCTAGTTTTTTTATCAGAAACATTATAGAAGCTGTTAAAGAGAACATGAAAGTGTATTTCAAGATGTATATATAATCATTATAAAAAGAGTGAATTTTAATCTTTTCATGTAAGCATCTTGGGAAATGGCTCCCATTTTCTCCCACAAGTGTTCATTTGTATATATCAGACATACATCATATAGCTGGTGTATCATTCATTTGAACAAGTATGTTATTTTTTAATGGTTTATAGAAGACATGGATTGATTTCAGTGCTAGTCAATTTACCATAAGTCTATTGTAATATTGCCAAAACATCACAGTATGTTTTTATTTGGACCTATTCAATATTTCCTGCTTTTTCTTCTCCTTGTTGAAATTCTAAGATTCATCAAATGTGATCAGTTGTCTCAGTCTCCTGAAGAACTATTGTTTTTTTTTTTTAATCCTTCTATTTTATTTTTTAATTAATTTATTTTAATTGGAGAATGATTACAATACTGTGACGGGTTTTGCCGCACATCAACATGAATTGGCCACAGGAATACATGTGTTCCCCCCCATCCTGAACCTCTCCCCATCTCTCTCCCCCGCCCCCATCCTTCTGTATTGACCCCAAGCACAGGCTTTGGGTGCCCTGTTTCATGCATCAAGCTTGCACTGGTCATCTGTTTTACATGTGGTAATGTACATGTTTCAATGCTATTCTCTTATGCTAAGGCATCAGTCTTACATTGAAGCTTTGCTCTTCTCATGATTTAATGTTTGATCTGGGGCAACTTGCTTAATACTCATGGGCTTGATTTCCCTGTCTGTCATGTAATGTCCATATTTGCCCACCATAGCGTCAGGCTTATAAAAGATTAATAGCCTAAAATATTTTCAGAATATTAGGAGCTGCTCCTTTATCATTGACATTATCCTCTTTGGGGAGATGGGGGTGGGATTTATATTTACATTTTAGTAGCTGGATCTCAGTGACTATTAGTATCAAAGATCCAGCGAGTTTAAAATTGGAAAAAAAAAAACAAATAGGCAAACCTCTAAAGTAAGATCCTGAAATGTCTGGAATATGTTGTATTTATATAGGGATTAAAACTGAGCAAACTGGTTTGTTTTAGTGTCTTATTTTGTCTTTTTTTTTTTTAATGTGAACTCTGAATTGATGATTGCTTTTGTTCCTTTGAAACTTGGAAATGTAGCCAAGTTTCTAATCTTGGGTAGAAATTATTTTGAATGTTTCTTAATTTTACCCATATTCTCTAGAGGAGCTAAAGAAGGTTCATCAATTTTGACTTTAAATAGTTAAGAGCCAAAAGTCAGTGGAAGAGCCTGGAAATTATGAGGAGAGCCAGAGGAAGGAAAAGAGCTATGGACTGGTTTGATGATAAACATGTCCCAGTTCTGGTGTGAATGGAAGATAGATCACATTCCCCTAGCTTGCATTACCTCTTACATGGAGGGGGAATGTTGCCTCTATTACCTGAAGTGACAGTATTTTGGTAGGTTGTTTCCAAAAGAATTGGAAAAGAAGCTCCTTTTCAGTGAAATTAAAGTGCTGTTATTTATCATCTGAGTATCACAATGAAATATGAAGTTGTTTGAGAAGTCAGCCTTTCCTGAGAGTCCTGAAATACCAGAAGGGCTGATAGGCTTCAACTCTTGAAGATTTGTTTGCTCTAACCAGATAGAAGTCTTTGACTTGTGTATAAACTCAATGGAAAAGGATCAATGGAACTCAGTGGAAAACCATTAGCTATTGGGAGAAGAAGGTACAGGATATTTAGTGAAGAAATACCCATTTAATATACCAACCATTAAATTTGCATATTATTAATTATGCTTCCTATTATAACTTGTCACCAAAAACTGCTGATGTTTGAGGGTGGGGTGATTATGAAAAACTACCTTATTTAGCTTAATAACTATCTCGAGTGTAATTCAAACTGAACAGGGTGAGGTGTTAGCAAAGTATACATTTGTGACTTCAAGAATTTTCAAAGATGTTATATTCAAATAGGGTTCTCTGGTGTTCTAGGTAAGATTATTTTGTAGATGCTGTATGGTTTCTAAAGGTATGACCCATGATTCACATGGTTCAACATTTTCTGTAATGCCTTACAGTTGGATATGTCACAGCTGATGGTCAGTAAGTGCTAGTAATTAATGGATTAGTTCTTCATTCTCTTTAAGACTCCAATTTCCTTCTCATTTTGATTCAGATACTGTATTCCTGGCATCTCCTTGGGACATTATTTCATTTGACTTTACCTGGGAATGGAGGAATTCTTGGGAAGAGGAAAATCTCTACACTTTTTGTCTTGCTGTGTTGACTCTGGGAGCTGGAGGGGTTCATAAAAACATGGAATATGCAATAATTAAATATTTGAATGAAGATAGTCACAAGATCATAAGATACTGTTTCCTGGTTTTAAAGATAAAGTGAGGTCAACTAGTAGGACTTCCCTAGTGGCTCAGCTGTGAAGAATCTGCCTGCAATGCAGGAGACGCGAGTTCAATCCCTGGGTCAGGAAGATCCCCTGGAGAAGGAGATGGAAACCTGGAAACCTGCTCCAGTATTCTTGCCTGGAAAATTCCCTGGATAGTGGAGCGTGGAGGGCTCCAGACCATGGGATGGCGAATGAGTTGCCTGTGAGTTACTGACTAAACAGCAACACAGAGAGGAGAGGATTTGTAGAGGCAGCATTAGTGTTTCAAATACTTCAGTATTTTAATTTAGCACTGATTATTTTTTTTCTTTTTCTTTTTTTTTTTTTGCTGTGGGCATCGTGTTTTCAATTCTGGAACAATTATAGACTCTTAAGACGATAGTAAAAATTCAAATTGTAGTGTAATAAGTACATATATCATTTAAAGTACTTAAGTTTTGTCAGCACTCTTGTGCTCTATCTGTGAAATGGGAGAGATCACTTTAATCCTTTTACTGGCTGGAATCACTGTTTGAAGATGTGAAGCATCTTCATTTTTCTGAAAGGAAAGCAGAGTGCTTTCTACTAAGTCTTAAAAGCAGACTTTAGAGAGGGTGGTCATTCTTCAAACCAATGGTCTGTCTTTGAAAATGGGCCTCCTACTGAATCAAAGATTGTGTGGGTGCAGTATGATGAGAGCCCCTTTCAATTTCCTCCTGTGCTGCCAACTATTTAATCTGAGGCTGTTTACACTTCCTTGGATATAAATGATTTTATCTCCATTGCTGACAATGTTGAATTCAATGTCCTTCTTTTTGATACAGTATTTGCTGAAGAAATTGTATTGATTTACAGAGTCTCTCTTCTGTAATTCCCCTAACATCTCAAGGCCTTTTAGGTTAACCAGTTTCTTTCAAACACCCTTCAAGACAAAAACATATTGGTTTTCAAAATCTCAGCAGGATCTGGCACTATGGGAATCAGTGTTGGCCCTAGCAATTAATAATTTAAGTTTATACAGCTATCTTTACAGACCCAGTTCTAACAGCATTTAACTTTTATACCTCAGTTTTTTAAACCACCAATAGTTCTTTTTTTCATGATGTGTTTCCTTCAGATGTATAGGTTGAAAGCAATGATTTATTTGTGTGAAGTAAGGAAGAAGCAAGGGAAATTAACTGCCCCCACCCAGTCCCCCTTTAGACAATCAATAATTCTTGTTCTCATCCCAGGTTTAATCATTGCCTGTGTGGGTTATTGCAGACTACTTCTTAGTCTTCCTATCTATGACCTCCCTTCTCACTAGAGAGTTCAAAAACTTTGGCTAAATTTGTCTTCTTCTCCCTGAAACCATATTACTAGTCTTCAAGTGTTTCTCTCACTTTTGCAGTGAAGTTTGAATTTCTTGATTGTGGTCAACCTAGTGGAAACCAATTTAATTTTCTTCTACCCTGAAGTCAGAGTGCTTTTTAGTTCATCCGTTTGCTTTAAGTCATCAAAAGTTCCTTAAGAGAGTTTTCTAAATGGTCTGTTGAATGTGAGAAGTGATTTTTTAATCATATTCTTTTGGTAAAATCTGAATCTTAAGTGTGAGGTTAGCCCAGAATCTATATAGTATCTTACATATTGTGGCCAATAATGCATGTAACTCTAAGTAAGCATTTCATTAGTGTTGTAAAGATGCTTTTTCACATCTGTTGTTCAAATTGGCATACCTCATATGTTTCTGGTGATGGCTTGCTGGCTATAATAAATTCACCAAGGCTTCCTTGTTCTTATCCCCTGTTTTATACTCCTTTGGGGTTGCTTTTGAATAAAAACTCTTTGTTCAAAATCAAGGGGCAGGGGCATAGGTGACTTGAAAGATGAATTAGGAAAGGTAAAAATGAAAGAAAGGGTGGAACTGATGAGTCATATACCAGATTTACAGAAGCTATCTTTTCAGGTGATGGGTGACCAACTAGAATCTTATAGGATGTATTAGAATTGTTCTGGGCTATTTGACCTACACCCACTGATATTTCCTCTACTTTTTATTGATGGAGCTACCTTTTGTTTAATCCATTTTCACTTCATTTATTCACAAACATGCAATGAGAGATTGCTATGTTCTTTGCGTTATTCTGAGAACCTGGGCATGGACAAAGCAGACAGCCCTTCTAATGGTGTTTATTTTCTAGAGAAAATTGGGGATGAGATAGAAACATGAGAAATAATAAATATGTGATAATTGAAATTGCACTAAATGCAAGAAAGAAAATAAAAATAAAGGAGGGTGAGGCATCCTAGAGTGACAAGAGAAATCTCTCTTAGCTGATGTAGACAGAGGAGGCCTCTAGGAATGGGAGAAATTTCTAATAAATCCTGATAATAAAGGGTCCTGCTATATGAAGAGCTAGAAGCAAAGCGTTTCAGGCCAAAGGAGAGCAGAGAAAAAAGGCTAAATCAAGCATTGTGTTTGAAGAAAAAAGACATTGTGGCTAGGTCAGGTTGAGTGGTCAGGTTCCTTCATGATTCAGACAGAATCTGCCTGCAATGTGGGAGAATGGGGTTCAATCCCTGGGTTGGGACAGTCTCCTGAAAAAGGGAATGGCTACCCGCTCCAGTATTCTTGCCTGGAGAATTCCATGGACAGAGGAGCCTGGTGGGCTGCAGTCCATGGGATCCCAGAGTTGAACACAGCTGAGAGACCAACACTTTCACTTTCAGGTTGAGTATGAGGGACAATGGTAGGAGAATGAAGATGGAGAGACAAGCAGGGAGTTCAGACTACAGAAAGGAGTCTGGATCTTATTTAGATGCAGTCGCAAAAATTTCAACCAAAGACTGGTTACCCGATTTTCAAGGAAATGACTGGCAGTTATATGGAGGATGAATCAAAGAGGAGCATGTGTAAAATCAGTGTATGTATTTTCTAGTCCATTTTACAAACCTGAAACCATTCCTAGGCTAATAAGATTCCTTTCTTTATAATCAGCAAGAATTAAATTATTTTCTTTTGATTCCAAATATTCATAAGAATATTGTACAGTTTCTCATGTGAACAGCAGTGGTTTTCAAAACTCTTTTATGAATGTTGACTAATTGAGTTGTGAGGTAACTGGGGAGGCCTCGCAGTCTTCTCTCTTTCATTCATTTTATTTGTTTATAATTTGCTCTGCTCATGTTTTGGATACAAAGAAGTATGTGACTAAAATCTGTATGGAAACCACTGATTGGTAGACTGCTGTCCATGGCGTAATACCTGGGTATCTTTTAAAGCTCATCTCTTGGCACTCTTCCCCTGGTGCCTCATACTCAACTCCTCTATGTACAATCACACAGAATTCTCAAAATATAACTTCCTGCTTTACACTTCACAGCTTTGTATATTCTGTCCTAGCTGCTTAAAATGCCTTCTCACAGGCAAATGGCTTTTTCAGTCATTAAAACTTGAAAATCTTTCTTTTATTCTATTACTTTATTCCAACATAATACTTCACAAGAATCATTGTACTAGAGATTACCTCTTTATAATCCTATATTGTATTGTTTATATTTGTTTCCCAAATTTATTCAGTTCTTTGAGGGACAGGAACAATGTATTTTTCACTTTTCCATCACTGGTGCCTATAATAATGTCCAACACTTAGAAGGTCAAAAATGTCACTGGATAAAATAATCATTTAGCGTGCAAGTGAATGAAAAATGATTATTTAAGCATGTTCAAATCACTTACTGTTATTATTCCATTAAACTAATAATACTTGATGCCATTGGAATATTTCTTTTTTCAAGCCTAGGATCATACATAGAGGAGAAGCAAGAATAGAAAATATAGTCAGGCTGAATTTTGAAGCAGTACTAATGGTAGATGTACAAGCAATAAAATGTAAAGATTCAGGTGTGTATTGTCAGTCCAAAGTAAAAGCCTCTGTCCCAGTCCAAATGGACCAACTAAGACAAATAAATAAAAGGGAGTTAGGATTTGGCTTTTAACTGTATCTTCATCACTTTACTGACTGCATCTGGTAAGTCTGATAAATTTTAATTGAATAATAACTTTAATTAAAAGAGTATAAAGCTTGTACACTGAGGAGTACCAATCATTGCTGAAAGAAATTAAAGAACTAAATAAATAGAAAGATATCCATTGATCCTGGATTGGAAACACTAATACTATTAAAATGACAAACTCCCTAAATTGATATACAAATTTAATGGAATCCCTGTCAAAATTCTAAAAGACTTCTCTTTCAGAAATGGAAAAGCTAATCTGAAAAGTCATGTGGAACTTCAGAAGAATCAGAGTAGTCAAAATAATCTTCAAACAAAAACAAAGTTGGAGGCATTAGACTTTCCAGTTTCAAAACTTACTGCCAAACTACTGTAATCAAAACAGTTGGTAGTGGTATAGGACAGGCATATCAATCAACAGAATACAATTGAGAGTCCAAAAATAAACCTGTATATCTCTGGTCAACTGGTTTTCATCAAGGATATGAGAATTGTTCAGTGCAGAAAGAATTGAATGGTGCTTGGACAACTGCATGCAAAGGAATTAGCTTCAACCCAAACTTCACTGTGCACAAAAATTAAAAATGGATCAAATGCCTAAACTAAGAACTAAAACTATAAAACTCTTAGAAGTATACATAGCAGTAAATCTCGATGACCTTGGATTTGGCAGTGTATTCTTAGCATGACATCAAAATTGCAAGCAACAACAAAAATCAATAAATTTGATTTCATCAAAATTAAGAATATTGTACATCAAAGAACACTATCAAGAAGGTGAAAAGATAACCTGAAGAATGGGGGGAAATATTTGCAGGCCATATATATGACAAGTGTTTAATATCTAGAACATATAAAGATCAAAAACTCAACAACTCAATTTTTAAAATGGGCAGAAGACTTAAAATCTGCATTTCTCCAAAGAACATGTGCAAATTGCCAAGAAATAATGAAAACATGCTTCATGTCATTGTTCATTAGGGAAATGCAAATCAAAACTATGAAATATCAATTCACACCATTTTAGGATAGCTATAACTTAAAACAAAAATGGAATGAAAAATGTGAGTGATGGCAGGGAAAAATTGGAATCCTCACACATTGCTAATGCATTTGCTATAAAAACAGTTTGATGACTCCTCACAAAGTTTGAGCATAAAGTCATCAGGCGAACCTGCAGTCTCATGCTAAGTAAATATCCCAAAGAAATGAAAGTAAGTGTTCAAACAAAAACTTGTACATGAATGTTCACAGTAACATTATTTGTAATAGTAAAAAGTGGAAACAGTTCAAATCTCCATCAACTGAAAAATGGATAAACAAATCATGGGATATCCATACAGTGTGATTGAGTTCAACCTTAAAAAGGGATGAAATATGGATTCATGGTGCAACATAGGTGGAGCTTGCAAACATTATGCTAAGTAATAGCCTTTTGTGTCTGGCTCATTTTACTTAGCATAATGTAGATTAGTGGTTTCCAGGGACTAGGGGAAAAAGGGGGATAGAGAGTTAGTGTTTAATGAGTACAAGATGATTTTTAGGATGATGAAAATGTTCTCGAATTAGGTAGTGGTGATGGCTGCACAACATTGTAAATATACTAAAAGCCATAGTTTTGTGTACTTAGAGGTTAAAATGATGAATTTCATGTTTTATAAATTTTATCTCAATTTAAAAAGCAACCAACTAGGTTAAAATATTATTCGAATAAGCAAAATTAAAATTATGTTTTATATGATTATATAATGTTATATTATAATTTAAAGTTAAATTATAATTGTATTTCATTACTTTATTCATACAATCAATAAGAAATTATTTGAGGACCTTGTACTAGCCACTGAACTTAAATTATGGATATAGATGTATAGACAGATGAATGGATGATATAAAAAGAGAGAAAGTATAAAAGGAGAGAAAGATAGATGGATTGGTGAATGAATGAATGAATGAGTTTCCTACTAAGAATCATTGGGTTAATAATGTTGTAGATCTTTAATCACATTTAGTTATATCTCAATGTCTTCCTTGTTCCATTTGGCTTCCCCAAATGCTAGATCTGACCAATGCAGAGACTCCTGTCTTTAAATGCTTCTGTGTATTTTTTTTAGGGAATTTTCTGAAAATACTATGAACTCTGATCTGCATCTTTCTGATATTCCATACTTCACCACTCATTCAATAACTTTTTTTTTCTTTCCTATTTGAACTCAGTTTAGTGACAGGGACAATTTCTTAAATTCTCTGTTGCCTTATTATTATTCTTAATATAAATGATATATGTTTATTATTTTCAAATGTGAAAGGCATTTCAACATTTATCAAAACTTTATAGTTAAACCTTTAAAGTTATTAGTATCTTACTACATTTGGATTTTGATGTTATAGATGTTCCCAACTGGAGTTATCTTGAAATAAGAGAATCAATGGAGAGAATAAAGGAAAAAAAAAAAATGTTTGAGAATTGATTAAATATTGTTTTATAACAAGTGTAAAAGTGTTTAAATTGAACTTAGCTGGTCCAGTATTTTCATTTCAGAGAGAAAAGGGAGAAAGGACCAAAACTTTCAAATAAAACATAAGGGAGCTGATCGTAACAATCAGATGGGAGTGAGCCATTCTCTTTTTGGAGGATCATTAACTCTTCCCAGTCACTGGAATGTCATTTAGCGCATTAAAGCTAACCGGTGATACACACAATCTGAGTACAAGGAGTGGTGGCTTCCCTAGTGATGGGCAAGCCCTGGCTGATTTCCAGGAATGTGGGAACTCAAAGATGGGCAGGCAAACCTGATCTCAGCTCTGTCATAGAAGTTCTCTCGCTTTGACAGGTGGGCAGATCTGCTCCACCCGTGTGAAAACCAACTCTGCGTATTTATAAGGTTTGCCTGTGATGACTTGAGGCTGGACAGTATTAAGAAGATAAAATAAGAAGATAAGATAAAATATGAACATTTCCCATTATTACCAGTTTTGTTTAAAAACAAAAGTTTGGGCACCATTTCATTCCCATTGTGTGTGTGTGTGTGTTTCCATTTATTCTTTTATTTTTTAACTTAGCAGACATACTTTGAGCATTTACTCTTGATGACACTGTGCTAGACCTATTTTGGGAATTGAGGATGGATACTTCAAGGGCTCTTTATTCAAAGTGTTTTAAATTTAGTTGGAGCAATAAGCCAATATAATTGTTGTTCAATTGCTAAATCGTGTCCACCTCTTTGAGACCCCATGAACTGCAGCAAGTCAGGCTTCCCTGTCCTTGACCATCTCCTGGAGATTGCTCAAACTCATGTCCATTGAGTTGATGATGTCTTCCAACCATCTCATCCTCTGTTGCTCCCTTCTCCTCTTGCCTTCAAACTTCTCAGCATCAAGGTCTTTTCCAGTGAGTTGGCTCTTTGCATTACGTGGCCACAGTATTAGAGTTTCAGCATCATTCCTTTCAGTGAATATTCAGTGTTGATTTCTTTAGGATTGACTGGTTTGATCTCCTTGCTGTCCAATGGATCCTCAAGAGTCTTCTCCAGCACTACAATTTGAAAGCATCAGTTCTTCACTAAGCCTTCTCTTTGATCCAACTCTTATATCTGAACATGACTATGGGAAAAACCATAACTTTCACTATATGGACCTTTGTCAGCAAAGTGATGTCTCTGCTTTTTAAAATGCTCACTAGGTTTGTCATAGCTTTTCTTCCAAGGAGCAAGTGTCTTTTTATTTTGTGGCTGCAGTCAACAGCCAATATACAAAAAAACTAAAATAGAAAGGAATTATATTTTTAACTGACATTTCAGGATGCCTGGCATGGTTCCCAAGTAGAGATGGAGATCATAGAACTGCTAGAAAGATAAATATTGATAAGAAGCAGAAATAACTGTCTTTCTCAGCAAGACAGAAAGATGTGACTTGCTCAGAAATACCAAGTTGGCATTATAGAGAAAAGGAAAGACCTTGCTCTTCTTACCTTTAGAAAGATATGACATCTCTGGGACTGACATCAAAATAACCAAGAAAACCAAACATTTTAGTGATATATGTGGGATTTGACCTAGAAAAGAGTGCTGCATCTCCTCCAGACATGTGACAGGAGTCAAAACAAATCTACAAATAGAAATTTTGATAGCATATGTTATTTTCAAACCTTTGTGAAAATTCCGGATCATAATTTTTTGGCATGTTATTTGGAAACAACAATTCATTTTTCATTCCAAAAACATCCCATATTTACAAAATCCCCAGGAGGCAGAAAAGGAGGTAATTAAGCCAACATGGCAAAATTCCATTAAATAATTATCTGAGGGGATTAATGGAATAACATACTGAGATGACTGCTACATTTGTAGGAGACACACAAAAACAATGCAGTCAGGACTAGGGGTCTTGCATCTCAAAAAACTGGAGCTGGGGTGCAGAAAACCTCACTGCTGTTACCAGCATGTTTGTTTCACTGCCTCCAGCCCTCACATTACTCATTCTGTCCTCTATTTTTAGAAAATGTTTGGAAAAGTAGCTACAATATCTACCAACCTCGGAAAATAACATTTGTAGGAGTCACCACAGTTAGGTTGGACACCAGTTTTATGAATGCTTTTTCCCCATTATGGGGCTTTGGAAGATCTGAGATGATTTTTTTCCTCCTCCCTGAAAACAGAGTTCCTGGGTGCATGCGTATATGCTTAGTCACTTAGTCGTGTCCAACTCTTTGTGACCCTTTGGACTGTAGCCTGCCAGAGTTCCTATGCAGCATTAGATAAATCACAAAAGCTCAGTTTTCTTTTTCTTAAATCTGTAGTTGCACAGTAGGGCAATACTTCAGTCATGTAGAAAAACTTAATTAATATACCAAGATAACTTTGATATTCTTAAAGGCCTATGTATAAGAGGGAAGAAAAGGATTATCAGAAATTATCCATCTAATCTAAATTAAGTGATTGAAACAAATAAGCCATTGGGATATTAAAATACCATTTGGAGAAGTTATATTTGTGTTCGTTTCCAGAGTGGTGTTTATGCTATTTTTCCCTCTTGCTAAGTATGTCTTTATAAAAATCATTCTGAGTTATGAGCCATTCCTAGGGGAATATGAATTCACTGTATCATCAGAGGGGTTTATTTTGCTGTTACAGCCAGGAGTGTCAATAAAGACTTCATAGAGGAGTTGACATTGAGCTGGGTTCAGAAGAATGAGTGACAGGCAGAAAAAGTAAAAGGTGCGTGTGAAGAGCCACAATTATGACAAGGTTTGGAATGTTTGAAGAATGGTAAGTTCAAAATTGCTGAGATTTGTAAGTAAATGGCAAGAGATGGGAGCTTGGAAATATGAAGTAGATTGATAGCCAATACTGCAAGTATTCTATGCCTCGCTAATACAGTAGGGGTTTATTTTACAGGTAACTGACATACTGAAGAAGTTCTAGGTATAGGATCAGGTTTTAATTTGAAAGTCTTAAGTATAGTGCCAGAAAAATGTGTGGATTGAAATGCTCACTCAAGAAAGAAATTAGAAGGTTTTTACTGTAATCAGGGAGAATTTCATGATGATCTTGGTAACTAGAGAGGAGGAAATCTAGAGATATTTACAAATACCCCTAACTGACCAAATTGGATGACCTTTTGAATATGGGATGGAAAGATGCCAGCTTTGAGATGTAATGCAAAGATCAGTCAGTTCAATTTCCACCAAATTCTCTTGTTGAGCTATGGAAATGTTAATAAAAGCAAAAGAGACATACGGCTCATGTCTGTTGCCAACAGAATATCAACAAACAACATAGTTGGACCAGATGTAAAATCAACTGGAAATAAATCTAGGGAGCCAGTTGTGACTGTTATCATATTTTCCTAGTTCTCTTTCTTTTTTCCCCCACACATCTGTCATTCTGCACTGTTGTTAAACAAAACAAAACAACAACAAAAAGAAAAAAAAAATAGGAGAAAGACACAGATTTTAATAGGGTAGAAGCCAGTGCAATTTTTGCCTTTTCAAATAATTTCAATAATTGAAAACACTTTCATCCTAACAAAGTGAAGCATTTCAAATTTATTCATATAATCTTTTAAAAGAGTGATTCACTCAATTCCCTAAGAAGTGGCATTTTAGGAAGAGCTAGTTCAGAGAACATAACACTTATTTCCCTTATAGCCTCACTTTTATTTGATTTTATGTATCTCATTGAAGAATTCATGCTTTTGAACTGTGGTGCTGGAGAAGACTTTGAGAGTCCCTTGGACAGCACAGAGATCAAAGCAGTCAATCCTTAAGGAAATCAGTCCTGAATATTCACTGTAAGGACTAATGCTGAAGCTGAATCTCCAGTACTGTGGCCACAGGATGCGAAGAGCCAACTCATTGGAAAAGACTCTAATGCTGGGAAAAATTGAGGGCAGGAGGAAAAGGGGGTGACAGGTTGAGATGGTTGAATGGCATCACCAACTCAATGAAAATGAGTTTGAGCAAACTCTAGGAGATAGTGAAGGAGAGGGAGGTCTGGTGTGCTGCAGTCCACAGGGTCACAAAGAGTTGGACATGACTTAGCAACTGAACAACAATCTAGGCAAAATGCTTTTTCTTCTAGCCTAAATATATGTCCATTTGTCTCTACTTTTAAATTTGTTTTCGTATTATTTCAAAAATTTTATTAAAATCTTGTGATGTAGTGAAAGAAGGTAGAGGCCCCTTTTCCAAAGCTGAGAGGACAGTAAAGAGCAGTAACTGATGTCATGTAACAATTTAGACTTGGAAGGAGAATTCAACTTTACAGACCCCCAAACCTTTCATTAACAGACTGCTAGTGACTATATAGGAGAAGGCGATGGCACCCCACTCCAGTACTTTTGCCTGGAAAATCCCATGGACAGAGGAGCCTGGTAGGCTGCAGTCCATGGGGTCGCTAAGAGTCAGACACGACTGAGCGACTTCCCTTTCACTTTTCACTTTCATACATTGGAGAAGGAAATGGCAACCCACTCCAGTGTTCTTGCCTGGAGAATCCCAGGGATGGGGGAGCCTGGCGGGCTGCCGTCTATGGGGTTGCACAGAGTCGAACACGACTGAAATGACTTGGCAGCAGCAGCAGACCATATTAAATAATACCTGAGATAAAAAATAATGTGCACTTTCAGTAGATGAGTCTGTTAAAATCTACTAACGTGGAATATTTGAATGAAAAGAGAACCAGAAGATGCATTTACTTTTCCTTCTTTCTCTAAGTGTTGATTAGTCATAGAAACATTTCAATGCCCTGTCCATCAAGAAGGTATCTGGAGCTTATAACAATGTTTTCTAAACTTGTTTACCAAAATAACTAGTGGCATTGCAGAATCATGTTATTTCCTTGGTCTAATAAGGAGGTAGATGAATTGACAATTTGTAAGACATTTTTATTTGGGGAGGGGAGTGTTCACTTAATTGTAAAAATCTCTGTGAATTTGAATTCTGCCCTATAATTTATTTATGTCTATTTTTCATTATCTATAATTTATTTATACTTATCTAAACATACAGATGGTAGTTTTCACTAGACTTTGAATATAATCTAAGCTCCAGAAAGATAGGTATATTATTCTGTGGCTTCACCTATTCCTTGAGAAACTTAAGACTTCTCATCTGTAGTACATAAACTCCAGTTTGAAAATAATGATACTGTTCTACTGCATGACAGTGTTTGGTAAAGTACCCAGAAGCAGTGGGGATCTGGTAAACACTACCCAGCCACCGCTGTGTTAACCTGCCCAGGTTAACCTGCTCATACAATTATGTACTTCTGGGACTCAGGCTATTATTTAAACCACTTAAAAGAGATAACTTGATTCTTTACTGACACTCCATGAAATAAAATAAATAGACAAAAAGAAAAAAAAGAATACCTCCACAAAAAGCAGAGGATGGAAAGAAAGTAAGAGAAACATGACAGGCCTCCCATGGCTGCCTGATACCTGAAGACAATTGTATAGACCCGCTCGCTCATACCACAGCACTCGCGCCATAATGCATCTTCCTAATGATCACCCCCTTCAGGAGTTTGATGAGGGTCAAATCCTGTCCTGTGTAGTTAGCACTGCCGAGCAGCTGATAAACCATCTTAGAATATAATGCTATTGGTACATATTTATAAGTGACTCCTGTGTTAAAGACTTAATTCCCTTGACTAAGTAGCAATGGCAGTCTTCAGAATAGAACTCAGTATGGTGGCGGATTGTATCACATGTAAGGCTGGCTGATGCAACTGAGGCTTAGCATTGAATCACACTGAAATTTCAGAACTATACTAAATTTTCCACTTTTGTTTATGGTAGAACAAAAAAGAGAGATTCTTCAAAGTACAGAAACTACAGGTGATTCCTTTGATTACCCAGTCTTTTTTAACCTATGACACGTAGATAAGCTAAGATTATGAATGAATTTGAGTTAAAAAGGATATGTGTAAATGTGAAGTCACTCAGTCATGTCCGACTCTTTGCGACCCCTTTGACTGTAGCCTACCAGGCTCCTCCGTCCATGGAATTTTCCAGACAAGATTAGGGGAGTGGGTTGCTATTTCCTTCTCCAGGGGATCTTCCCAACCCAGTGAGCAAACCTGGGTCTCCCACATTGCAGACAGACGTTTTACTGTCTGAGCCACCAGATAAGCTAGATTATGATTGAATTTGACTTGAAAAGCATAGTTGGGTACTTTTATTTTGGAATCTGATGACTTTTTCTGGCCTTTGAAAAATAGGGACTAGTTGCCTCTCTTTTAAAACTTTCAGTTTGCTGATAAAGGAAATGGATGAGCCTTAGGCTCCGTTATCTCAGTATTTGGAGATGATAGTCTGCCTCCAAAGGGACATCTGTTTTTGAAAGTGAGATAGAGGAGTACTTGTGCAGACCCAGTGTTCTCAGACTGTGGCCTGTGTACCAAACCCACTCACTGCCTTCTTTCAATTCTCCATGGACTGTAGCCTGACGGGGTCCTCTGTCCATGGAATTCTCCAGGCAAGAATACTGGAGTGGATTGCTGTTCCCTTCTCCAGGGTATCTTTCTGATCCAGGGATTTGAACCTGGGTTTCCTGCACTTCAAGCAGATTCTTAACCATCTGAGCTACCAGGGAAGCCCTTTGAAATGTTTGGAACATATCAAAAGAAGAATAATACTTTGTGATACATAAAAATTATATACAATTCAAAATTCTTTGTTACTTATCATTTTTTTTTTTTTTTTTTTGGAACGAAGTCATTCCCAGTCATTCCCATGTTGTCTATACTTGCTTTCACCACTTCGACAGAGTTTGCAATTCGTGACAGAGACGATATGGTTCACAAAGCCCAAAGTGTTTACATAGCCCTTTATAGAAAAAGTGTGTTGACCTCTTATGTACACTGATGAGAGAGGAATGCAAAGGCATATGAGGTCTTCAGTCATAAGGCCTTTGAAGTGGAATTCACAAGATCTTTTTATTTGCAGAAACAGCTTTTAAATGGAACATAACAATGGTCTGAGCAGGTCCAAAAGGCCTTCCTTATCAATAAGAGCAGAGAACCTTCTCTTCTAATGTAACTGAAAGTTCTGCATTTAACAGGTGTTTTTCCTTCTCCTCTCTCCACACTATGGATTTGTTATTTGTTTTCTCATCATCCGAATACAGATGCAAAACACGAAAATATAAAGCCTATCGATAGACAGCTTTCTTAAAAGAGGTGGGAGAACAGAGCACATAGGAAGCCTCAATTTAGCATCCACAGCTGTCTCTATCAAAACAACGATGCCCCAGGCATCAAATCTGACAGTTGTTGCGTCTGACATTGCTATTTTTATCTGAGCACATGCAGCAAGAATATGCCACTGATATGGCGCATAAGGAGTTATGCCATTACGGAGCATGCTGGAAAATAATTTTGGCTTAATGAACCTTTCAAATGTTGTCAGAATAAAATAAACCAAAAGCAAGATATCAGTGTGACTATAGGGCATTCCATCTACTGGTTGTTTTAGTTAATGTAGTAGAAATATCACCAAACTAAGGAAAACGATCAGTCACACTGGCTATTTGATTCCATGTAGAGCAGTTTATCTAAGTAGCTTTTCTACTTTTAACTAATCATGTTATCTATTCAACTTTTACTACTACTAAGTACTATGGAGAAGTTTCACTGGGGATATAGTCTAGGTGTATCTAGTTTCATGGAGTAAGTAGAACTCCTGCTATAACTTGAAGGATGTTTGTAGATACTGATCTGAAATAGAGGAGTCCATGGGGGAAAAAGACAGAAACATCCATACCGTCGGCACTGCAAGGAGTTCGATGTAGTTAGAGGGTAATAAGGCAACTTGACTCTGGTGCAAAACTAGTTTGTCAAGAGAACTAGAAGAAAATATTAGATAAAAAGTTTTAAGTCAGGTAACAGAAGGCCTGGCAAGTCAGCAGAGAAATTTATCATGTCTAAAATTATAATAGGGATCTGAGCAAAAATAATATCTGATAAAAGCATTTTTTTAAGTCAGCAGGATCTGAAGAACAGAGCACAGAACATTAAAGATGGGAAGAGAAGCCTGACATTTTGGAGGACTAGCATTTGGGAATCACATATGATGGTGTTTTCTGTATTACATTTGTTACCTAAGCATAGGAATTGCCAGCAACAGATTAAAACTTGCAACTGAGTGACATAAGAAACTCATATCTCCCCCCATGGCTGCACTGGGTCAAGTTTGAGTCTGAAGGTCAGTGATTCCCTTTGCATGACTGTATGCTCACCAAGTTTTTACCTACTCACCTTCATCTCTTTCCTTTCTTCCGTTTCCACATCAGTAAGCATCATTGTGACTAAGCTCTTCTTTCTTATGCTCTTTTATTTTCTCACTTCTGTGATCAGCAATAGAGTTTGGGGGTTGTTTTTTACACTTTATTCATTTTTAAACTTTTTACTTTGTATTGGAGTATAGCTTGTTAAAAATGCTGTGATAGTTTCAGGTGGACAGTGAAGGGACTCAGCCATACATATACATGTATACATCCTCCCATCCAAGCTACCACATAACCCTGAACAGAGTTCCATATGCTATACAGTAGGTTCTTGTTGGTTATCCATTTTAAATACAGAAGAGTGTACGTGTAGAGTTTTAAAGAATCTATTAGTTTGCACCCTGTTTTGAGTTGTTATCTGATTGGCTTTTGAAAATACCCAGGAAGCCTTGGAATACTGGGCTAGTTTGATTGTAATTAGGATAGAGTAAAATTCAGTTCTGTGGACATTTCAGAGGGACATCTGGAAAAACTTGCAGACAGATGAGACTTAAAACAGGGAGGAAAAATGAAAGCTCAAGGTGAAATAAAAGGTATATGGAAAGGCTCACTATAAATTTGAGGTTCCACTGGCAGAAGAGCTAGGATATTTGCGATACAAAGTATATTTCTTAGGAAGAGAGGGAGTGATTTATTTGAGTGTACTCTTTTCTGAAGTGTCAGGAGGAGATTGTCCAGATGGAGATGCCCCCTCTGAAATAATTAAATCAGAAGGAAGGGTGAGACTTATCATTTGGTGAATACTCATTTGAGAATTTATCAACTTGGTGACAAAGGTTGAAACCACAATTAGATGACAACTTTAGGATGATGAAGATTATAAGTGGTAGAAGTCAAAGCAGAAAACACTGAGGGAGAGCAGTATCTAGAAAATGTAGATAGGAAAAAGTAAAAGCAATTGGAAAAGGAAAGTGAAAGGGAGTGATAAAAAGTATATGGAACAATTTGAAAGATACTGTATTCACTTCCTTGATATGGAGCAGTAGGTGAATAGCAAAATACTTCTATAAATATTTGTTTGATTTTTTTTTTCAAAATGTAGAACTAAATATATTGTAGCTCAAGGATGCCATGTGTGTCTTCCCTCATGATGTTTGTATTTTTTTCAAACCCTTGGCAGCTTACTCTGAAGACAAGAGCTTCCAATTTCTTAAATGCTTACCAAGGAGAAAGTAGTAATAGCTTACATTAATATGTTCCTACCCAATTTAAATATGTTTGAACTTATTCTGTAACTTTTAGTGCACATAATAATCCCATTAGATAGATTTTCTAGTCAACATTTTACAAATGAGGGAAATGAGATTAAGAAATGTGAATTGAGAATAAATATTTTCCAATTGCTCAGATTCAATCTTAAAATCAAAAGGCAAGAACTACACACACACACACACACATTCTTGCACACACTCCAACCAGGGATATTTTCAAGACTTACTAATGAAACTTCTGTAAGTTACTTGCTATTGAATAATCCTTTTAATAATTCTATCTGCAAAGTAACTCATATATAAACATCTGATGTTTTTCTCTGAATGAACTCTGTTTTCTAAAATTTACAGAAGGATATACCTGTGTCCTTGTGTAGTTATTGTAGGTACATGACTCTTTGGTCAATTTCATGATTTTATTGCCTTAGCCTTTTTATTTTTTGTGTTCAGCATTTTAATGGCCCCAATATATCAGTATGCAGTATATATCTGAAAGTTAAATTGCCATCTTTCTTATCTTTTACTTTTTGCCCTTCTTTGTACCAAAGGCTTATTTTATGGTCAAATCAATTAGAAATCTTTGAGTATGAAACTGTTATCTCACTGACATACATAAAAGATATTATGGAAATATTCACTGATTCTATTATAGCTGCTTGGAGAACAGAAATTAGATTTGAACTGTAATGAATATTTTTGCAAGCATGTGGTAACAATAGTTCTCATTAGTTTAAGAATGTGGATTGAATTTGACCTATTTTAGAAGTACTTTTTTTTTTCCTAATGGAGTTCTGTTGTTTCTGCCTTTGTTCATTTCGTGAGAAGTATTTTTTTTTTTAATTTTACTTTATTTTACATTACAATACTGTATTGGTTTTCCCATACATCAACATGAATCTGCCACGGGTGTACATGTGTTCCCCATCCTGAACTCCCCTTGCACCTCCCACCCCATACTATCTCTCTGGGTCATCCCAGTGCACCAGCCCCAAGCATCCAGTATCCTGCATCGAATCTAGACTGGCGATTCATTTCTTACATGATATTATACATGTTTCAATGCCATTCTTCCAAATCATCCCACCCTCTCCCTCTCTCACAGAGTCCAAAAGTCTATTCTATACATCTGTGTCTCTTTTGCTTTCTCATATACAGGGTTATCATTACCATCTTTCTAAATTCCATATATATGTGTTAGTATACTGTATTGGTGTTTTTCTTTCGACTTACTTCACTCCATATAATAGACTCCAATTTCATCCACCTCATTAGAATTGATTCAAATGTATTCTTTTTAATGGCTGAGTAATACTCTATTGTGTATATGTACAACAGCTTTCTTATCCATTCATCTGCTGATGGACATCTAGGTTGCTTCCATGTCCTGGCTATTATAAACAGTGCTGTGATCAACATTGGGGTACACGTGTCTCTTTCAATTCTGATTTCCTCAGTGTGTATGCCTAGCAGTGGGATTGCTGGGTCATAAGGCAGTTCTATTTCCAGTTTTTTAAGGAATCTCTACAGTGTTCTCCATAGTGGCTGTACTAGTTTGCATTCCCACCAACAGTGTAAGAGGGTTCCCCTTTCTCTGCACCCTCTCCAGCATTTATTGCTTGTAGACTTTTGGATCTCAGCCATTCTGACTGGTGTGAAATGGTACCTCATTGTGGTCTTGATTTGCATTTCTCTGATAATGAGTGATGTTGAGCATCTTTTTGTGTGTTTGTTAGCCCATCTGTATGTCTTCTTTGGAGACATACAGATGTATATTTTTGAGATTAGTTGTTTGTCAGTTGCTTCATTTGCATTATTTTCTCCCATTCCAAAGGTTGTCTTTTCACCTTGCTTATACTTTCCTTTGTTGTGCAGAAGCTTTTAATTTTAATTAGATCCCATTTGTTTATTTTTGCTTTTATTTCCAGTATTCTGGGAGGTGGGTCATAGAGGACCCTGCTGTGATTTATGTCGGAGAGTGTTTTGCCTATGTTCTTCTCTAGGAGTTTTATGGTTTCCGGTCTTACGTTTAGATCTTTAATCCATTTTGAGTTTATTTTTGAGTATGGTGTTAGAAAGTGTTCTAGTTTCATTCTTTTACAAGTGGTTGACCAGTTTTACCAGAACCACTTGTTAAAGAGATTGTCTATATTCCATTGTATATCTTGCCTCCTTTATCAAAGATAAGGTGTCCATAGGTGTGTGGATTTATCTCTGGGCTTTCTATTTTGTTCCATTGATCTATATTTCTGTCTTTGTGCCAGTACCATACTGTCTTGATGACTGTGGCTTTGTAGTAGAGCCTGAAGTCAGGTGGGTTGATTCCTCCAGTTCCATTCTTCTTTCTCAAGATTGCTTTGGCTATTTGAGTTTTTTTGTGTTTCCATACAAATGGTGAAATTATTTGTTCTAGCACTATGAAAAATACGGCTGGTAGCTTGATAGAGATTGCATTGAATCTGTAGATTGCTTTGGGTAGTATACTCATTTTCACTATATTGATTCTTCCGATCCATGAACACGGTATATTTCTCCATCTATTAGTGTCCTCTTTGATTTCTTTCATCAGTGTTTTATAGTTTTCCATATATAGGTCTTTAGTTTCTTTAGGTAGATATATTCCTAAGTATTTTATTCTTTTCGTTGCAATGGTGAATGGAATTGTTTCCTTAATTTCTTTTTCTACTTTCTCATTATTAGTGTATAGGAATGCAAGGGATTTCTGTCTGTTGATTTTATATCCTGCAACTTTACTATATTCATTGATTAGCTCTAGTAATTTTCTGGTGGAGTCTTTAGGATTTTCTGTGTAGAGGATCATGTCATCTGCAAACAGTGAGAGTTTTACTTCTTCTTTTCCAATTTGAATTCCTTTTATTTCTTTTTCTGCCCTGATTGCTGTGGCCAAAACTTCCAGAACTATGTTGAATAGTAGCGGTGAAAGTGGGCACCCTTGTCTTGCTCCTGACTTTAGGGGAAATGCTTTCAGTTTTTCACCATTGAGGATAATGTTTGCTGTGGGTTTGTCAAATATAGCTTTTATTATGTTGAGGTATGTTCCTTGTATTCCTACTTTCTGGAGAGTTTGTATCATAAATGGATGTTGAATTTTGACAAAGGCCTTCTCTGCATATATTGAGATAATCATATGGCTTTTATTTTTCCGTTTGTTAATGTGGTGAATTACATTGATTGATTTGTGGATATTGAAGAATCCTTGCATCCCTGGGATAAAGCCCACTTGGTCATGGTGTATGATCTTTTTAATGTGTTGTTGGATTCTGATTGCTAGAATTTTGTTAAGGATTTTTGCATCTATGTTCATCAGTGGTATTGGCCTGTAGTTTTCTTTTTTGGTGACATCTTTGTCAGGTTTTGGTATTAGGGTGATGGTGGCCTCATAGAATGGGTTTGGAAGTTTACCTTCCTCTGAAATTTTCTGGAAGAGTCTCAGTAGGATAGGTGTTAGCTCTTCTCGAAATTGTTGGTAGAATTCAGCTGTGAAGCCGTCTGGACCTGGGCTTTTGTTTGCTGGAAGATTTCTGATTACAGTTTCAATTTCCGTGCTTTGATGGGTCTGTTAAGGTTTTCTATTTCTTCTTGGTTCAGTTTTGGAAAGTTGTACTTTTCTAAGAATTTGTCCATTTCTTCCACGTTGTCCATTTTATTGGCATATAATTGCTGATAGTAGTCTCTTATGATCCTTTGTATTTCTGAGTTGTCTGTTGTGATCTCTCCATTTTCATTTCTAATTTTATTGATTTGATTTTTCTCTCTTTGTTTCTTGATGAGTCTGGCTAATGGTTTGGCAATTTTATTTATCCTTTCAAAGAACCAGCTTTTTGCTTTCTTGATTTTTGCTATGGTCTCTTTCGTTTCTTTTGCATTTATTTCTGCCCTAATTTTTAAGATTTCTTTCCTTCTACGAACTCTGGGGTTCTCCATTTCTTCCTTTTCTAGTTGCTTTAGGTGTACAGTTAGGTTATTTATTTGACTTTTTTCTTGTTTCTTGAGGTATGCCTGTATTGATATGAACTTTCCTCTTCAGACTGCTTTGATAGTGTCCCACAGGTTTTGGGTTGTTGTGTTTTCATTTTCATTCGTTTCTATGCATATTTTGATTTCTTTTTTGATTTCTTCTGTGATTTATTGGTTATTCAGAAGCGTGTTGTTCAGCCTCCATATGTTGGAATTTTTAATAGTTTTTCTCTTGTAATTGAGATCTAATCTTAATGTATTATGGTCAGAAAAGATACTTGGAATGATTTCGATTTTTTTGAATTTATCAAGGTTAGATTTATGGCCCAGGATGTGATCTATCCTGGAGAAGCTTCCATGAGCACTTGAGAAAAAAGGTGAAATTCATTGTTTTGGGGTGAAATGTCCTATAGATATCAGTTAGGTCTAATTGGTCTATTGTATCATTTAAAGTTTGCGTTTCTTTGTTAATTTTCTGTTTGGTTGATCTGTCCATAGATGTGAGTGGGGTATTAAAGTCTCCCACTATTACTGTGTTATTGTTAATTTCCCCTTTCATACTTGTTAGCATTTGTCTTACATATTGCGGTGCTCCTATGTTGGGTGTATATATATTTATAATTGTTATATCTTCTTCTTGGATTGATCCTTTGATCATTATGTAGTGGCCTTCTTTGTCTCTTTTCACAGTCTTCACTTTAAAGTCTATTTTATCGGATATGAGTATAGCTACTCCTGCTTTCTTTTGGTCTCTATTTGCGTGGAATATCTTTTTCCAGCCCTTCACTTTCAGTCTGTATGTGTCCCTTGTTTTGAGGTGGGTCTTTTGTAGGCAGCATATATAGGGGTCTTGTTTTTGTATCCATTCAGCCAGTATTTGCCTTTTGGTTGGGGCATTCAACCCATTTACGTTTAAGGTAATTATTGATAAGTATGATCCTGTTGCCATTTACTTTATTGTTTTGGGTTCGGGTTTATATGCCCTTTTTATGTTTCCTGTCTAAAGAATATCCTTTAGCATTTGTTGGAGAGCTGGTTTGGTGGTGCTAAATTCTCTCAGTTTTCGCTTATCTGTAAAGCTTTTGATTTCTCCTTCATATTTGAATGAGATCCTTGCTGGGTACAGTAATCTGGGCTGTAGGTTATTTTCTTTCATCACTTTAAGTATGTCTTGCCATTCCCTCCTGGCCTGAAGAATTTCTGTTGAAAGATCAGCTGTTATCCTTATGGGAATCCCCTTGTGTGTTATTTGTTGCTTTTCCCTTGCTGCTTTTAATATTTGTTCTTTGTGTTTGATCCTTGTTAATTTGATTAATATGTGTCTTGGGGTGTTTCGCCTTGGGTTTATCCTCTTTGGGACTCTCTGGGTTTCTTGGACTTGGGTGATTATTTCCTTCCCCATTTTAGGGAAGTTTTCAACTATTATCTCCTCGATTATTTTCTCATGGTCTTTCTTTTTATCTTCTTCTTCTGGGACTCCTATAATTCGAATGTTGGAGCGTTTCATATTGTCCTGGAGGTCTCTGAGATTGTCCTCATTTCTTTTAATTCGTTTTTCTTTTTTCCTCTCTGATTCATTTATTTCTACCATTCTATCTTCTATTTCACTAATCCTATCTTCTGCTTCTGTTATTCTACTATTTGTTGCCTCCAGAGTGTTTCTGATCTCATTTATTGCATTATTCATTATATATTGACTCTTCTTTATTTCTTCTAGGTCCTTGTTAAAACTTTCTTGCATCTTCTCAATCCTTCTCTCCATCTATTTATCTGTGATTCCATTTTGATTTCAAGATTTTGGATCATTTTCACTATCATTATTCAGAATTCTTTATCAGGTAGATTCCCTATCTCTTCCTCGTTGGTTTGGTTTGGTGGGCATTTATCCTGTTCCTTTACCTGCTGGGTATTCCTCTGTCTCTTCATCTTAAAGGAGATAGAGAAATCTTCTGACATAGGCATCAGAAGGGAGCAGAAAGAGTACCCCCTTTGTGAATGAGAAACATTTAATTTTTTCTTTGTTCTTATGTTTGTATGTATATTTGTGATTTTCACTCAAGGGATTGCTAACAATGTAAAAAAAAAAAGTGTAACTTGAAATATACATTATGAAAACTGAGAGGGGAAATTGATTTTGGAGAGAGTGTTGTCCAAATTGCTTACTTTACAAATGAGGCTATTGAGACATGGACTAAGAGGTAGAATTCATTCATAAAAGCAGGAGGCAAGCTGGGACACAGTACCTTCTAATTTCCAGCTAATCAGTATTTTTCATAAAAACTTCATTTTTGACCATTAATAATTATTCCATGCTACAGGGATACTTGAAAGGGCACGTTTTTGTCCAGCTTTTTTTTTTCTTCTTTTTTTCAGTTATGTTCATATACAAATAAGTTTCTTTTTCTATTTTGGAAGACATAATCAGCTCTTGAGGTTGTCTCCTCTTTCAGTTTGATTTGTGGTACTGGTATTTTGGATATAAATCAAATAAGATAGATTGAATGAAAACACTGAATTTATTTTGCAAAATGAGTTGCTGAGTCAACAGAGTAACTTAATTCTCTCCAATATGGGTCTGTTGCCTTATATGGTTGCTGTCAAGTGAATTAGACTTTGCTTTTTGGCTTTTTGGTTATCTTACCAGCTCTTTATTTTCTACTATGTGATTGAAGATTAAAGAAAATAAGTCCTGATATTATTCATTTATAGAACATGGTCATTGAGAGCTGGATGTATTGGGGTTAGAGTAAAGCATCCTTTCACAATGTGATGAAATAGATTGTGTCTTCTGTAGATAAACTACATTTAAAAAATTAACTTTCAATAGTTGAGGATTTGATATTGCCTCTGATAATACCAAATTAAATAATTTGGATAAAACTTGCAGCTAAAGTAAATTTTAAATAGAACATAGTAATTAAAATATGAAATAAATCATATAAGTAATACTAGATAAATAATAATATAAAATAAGAATATAGTAATAATTGCCAAATTAAGACCCAGAAGATATCAGTCCATTATTTTAACCCCTTTAAGAGATTCTTTTTGCTCTGGTCCTATTGGAGATTTCAGGTCAGCTGCTATTTTGAATTTAAAGGACACTAACACAGAGGGGAAGGCTTTAAGTATGGTGGCATGGTAAATTACCTCAGTTTTATTTGGACTCTCATAGGAAGAATGAGACATAAGTAAACTAAGTCTTGCATAGACTTCAGACCAGCTTACCAGTGGTCAGAAAAATTTCAATTATAAAATTGAATTGAGATGATTTAGAAATTATTGTGACCTAGGTACCTTGTAAAAGCATATGACATCATTTCTGGAGGATTTTAATATCATCTTTGTTCTCAAATTATTTATATAAATAATTTTTCACATATGGTATCCAAAAATATAATAATAAAATAACCAGGTTGTGAGTAGACAAAACCTCATGATTAAGAACTACCTGAAATAAGAGAAAATATAAAAAAATCTACCATGACTCCAGATATTGAGTTATCAGACACAGACTACAACTGTAATTTTCACATTCTAGGAGATAAATGACAAGATTCAAACTTATAGCAGGGACTAAAATATTAAAAGTGATCTAGCAAATTAACAAAAAACAGAAATTTTAAAAATAACTGAAAAATACAAGTAAAGTGTATTTACTTTATTTTATATAAGAATAGAATTAAATGGCTCAGTTTAACTTCTGAGGAGAGCATCAACTTGAAAAATAAATGAATGAAACATAGAGAGATGAAAAACACAGAGAATGTAGGAGCATAGAGCATAAAGGAGGAAGATCCAAGATATTCAGAGTCTCAAAAGGAGAGGAAATAAAAACTGGGAAAGAAGAAATACTGAGTTGTGAATAAGAATTTCCCTAATCTAATGAAAAACTTCTGTCCAGTAAACCCCTGGGAGTATAAAAACAAATCAATAAATAATTCCCATCTGTAGTATCACAATAAAGAATACCAAGTATCGTATAAGTAGCTAATGAAAAAAATCATGTGACTTTTGGAAGAAGCAAAACTTAGATTACAGTGGACTTTTCAAAATAAATAATGAGCACTAATGAGAGTGTAACTTCAATGAGTTGAGAGAAAATAAACCGTAAGCATGAATTTTATATTCATTAAAATAAACTTTAGGTATAGAACCGAAATAAATGTATGTTTATCAAAATCATCTGAAATACTTTGTCACCAGCATATTTATATTAAAGAATATTTTTCAGGTATGTAAAAAAGTTTCTAAATGGAACTCCGGAGATCCAGGAAGAAGTAAAGATTAATATTTTGCCTTCTTATTTGGCTCATGATTGACATATTCCAATTAATACTTGAAGTATTAACTATCTTATTTGGATACATAGTAAACAAGCTATCAAAAGATTGTGTGTGTTTGTTGTTCAGTGGTGTCTAACTCTTTATGACACCATGGACCCATGGACTGTAGCCTGCCTGCTCCTCTGTCCATGGGATTCTCCAGGCAAGAACACTGCAGTGGGTTGCCATGCCCTTACTGTTACTTAAGGAAAACCAGAAGCTTTCTTTGTGGTTCAGTGGCAAAGAATCCACCTTCCAAGGCAGGAGACATGGGTTAGATCCCTGGGTTGGGAAGATGCCCTGGAGAAGATCCCCACTCCAGTATTCTTGCCTGGAGAATTCCATGGACAGAGGAGCCTGACAGGCTACAGTCCATGGGTTGCAGAGTCGGACATGATTGAGTGATTAACCAACAAAAAAATCAAACATCTCAACTTAATGAATTTAGTGCTTTTCTGTGTATGGAAAGATGCAAAAGTATGGTCTTACTGAAATCATTCCACTGATATACACCTTAGCTATCTAAGGCCAGTAGTATCCTGTTTTTCTCCTTCCTAAATCCCCTAATGATTAAAATAGTGATTCCTATATCTTAACATTTAATTTAACCTTTCTTATTGTTAGAATTATATTTTGGATGGTAATATCTGATGTAGTAAAGCTATATTTCCCTGACTGTCTGCTCTTTCTTCAGTTCTATGTGAATTTACTTAAGTTAAAATAGAGTAAATTAATTTTCTTATAAAATTCAATTTTATGAATATATTTATCAGCCAGCTATCTATTCCATTAGTGTTCCAAGGTGGAGTGCCATTGGGTGGAATCTATTCTGATGGGAGGAGTGTTGTCATCACAGTTTTTGTTTAGAATTGCTGGCATAGAGTGATAATAAAAAGCAAACTTTAATTTTATTAATATTTCCAAATTGTCTACAGTCAATATACTCTCTTACTGACTGTATCCAGAATGGAGCACTCCCATTGCCCTCCATTTCATTCTACAGATGATCTATGACATCATTCATCTTTCTAACTCCACTGATACTCAGAAACATGTTATCAGACATTAATTTTTTCTGGGTAATGCAATTTGGAGATTCATTTTTAATTTCTTTGCTGTTCTATATGTAACTTTGCCTTTAAAATTATTTCTACCATATTTCCAATAAAATAAAATTGTGATTTTTTTTTTACTAAAGGAAATTAAATACCACATTTTCAAGTGTCACAAATGGGAATTGATGGGGTATTTTCTTTGATGAACATTCAATTAAAATAAGTTCTAATTTGATCTATTACTGCATGCAACTACATGACCTCAGTTTATTAAAAAGATACATGTTGGAAACAAATTTATTCCTGTCTCTTATACACATCTTCTATTATCTAAAAAAACAATTAGCAAATTTAAACAGCAGTGTAAAGTATTTATCATTCAAAAAATCAATGTATATTTCTTATAAAAAATAGATAACATGTCAAATTTGTATGGATAGTTATATAACAATTATTTCAGCAGTTTTTACTTTGCCAGAGTATCACATGTTCTTTAAAATTTCTTGAAAAGTATTTGAATGACCAAAATATAAAGTGTAATCATTTTATGAAATTTAGATTCTATACTTTGGGTCTTCAAAGGGTAACATGAATTACACATGTATAGTTAAAGTGATAATAGATACAAATATTGGGTTGGCCCTTAAGATGTTACAGAAAAATCCAAATGAACTTTTTGGGCAATCTGATATTATCTGAGGGAATGGAAATCATTTTTCATTTTAAAACAAGTATTTATTTTATTTTCATTGCTGCTCAGGCTTTTGTCTAGTTGCAGTGAACAAGGGCTATGGTCTAGCTGCGGTGCGTAGGCTTCTTGCAATGGCTTCACGTGTTGCAGAGCATGGGCTCTAGAGCACGCAAGCTTCAGTAATTGCAGCTCATGGGTTCCATAGTGTGGCTCTCAGGCTCTAAAGCACTGGCTCAGCAGGGCATAGGCCTAGTTGCTCTGGGGCATGTGGGATCATCCCATGCCACAGATAGAGCTCATGTCTCCTGCACTGGCAGGTGGATTCTTTACCACTGAGCTACCAAGGAAGCCCCATTTTTCACTTTTGAGTAGCCTAAGGAATGGGAGTTTATAAGCTAGAATAAACTGATATCAATCTGAACAAATAAAAATCGAGTAATTTAGGAGATTCAAATTTTAGCTGAATTAAAAATATAAAAAAGTATTTAACCTGATTGTTGTTGCCCATTGAGTAAATGCAGCAAAGTATAGGTATGTCATGTTTTAATTTTTTTAATCGCGTCTCTCTTTCTCTGTGGCTATAGCCTTTAAATGACTACTTTAGAATGAATTGATTGAAAATATGAATACCCCAAATGAAAGTCAATTTGTCCCTTAGGTCAAACATATGTTAAGGATGAAAAATAATGTCTAGAAGCTATCATTGGTTATTTAGTCGATGGAAATAAATAGACACACAATTTATGTATATATATTCGAGACATGCCAACAATTGTTTGTTGTTTATCTAAAATATAGTCTTAATTAGGAAACCTGTATTTTATGTGGTAATTCTTTTATTCAGTCTTATGAAATCCCTGGAACTGATTTGATAAAGCCTACCACTAACGATTAGCAGCCTCTAGACAACTACATCTAATTTGACTGAAGTAAAATTGCATTTGCCCAGAACTTTTTGTATTTCTGCAGAGACATCAGAACATTTGGGATAGATGTACTGACTCTGATTTCATTTGTCTAAGTAGATAAATCTTTGGTATTGAACTTGTCTCCATCAGCATGGCAGTATTTTTCCCTAATTTAATTTTCAGCCCCCCTCCCACTCCTAAGGAAAATAAACGTTTAAACACAGTAAATATGAAGGTAATCCAGGTCATTCTGTGTTATTAAGGACTTCCAGGTCAAATTTTAGCAAAAGTATGTCCCTCAACTGATCATTTTCTCTCTTCCCTAAGTCATTAATTTGATTTAACTTCTGGAAAAACAGAATTGGAGAAGGAAATGACCTCTTATGTGAGAATACACTGGCAGCATTATTTTATTTACTGCATTTTTCCTTTAATAATACTATAATTTTGTTGTTGCTTTTGTTTTTCATTTTCATAAAATAGCTTAATAGAGTCTAATAAGGGAAGGAAATGGAAACCTACTCCAGTATTCTTGCCTAGAGAATCCTGTGGACAGAGGAGCCTGGTGGGCTGCTGTCCACAGCGTCGCAAAGGCTCAGACACAACTCAAGCGACTTAGCATGTATGCATGCATTTGAGAAGGAAATGGCAACCCACTCCAGTATTCTTGCCTGGAGAATCCCAGGAACTGAGGAGCTTGGAGGACTGCTGTCTGTGGGGTCACATAGAGTCAGACACGACTGAAGTGACTTAGCAGCAGCAGCAGCAGAGTCTAATAAAGAGACATCACTGAAAAGGATCAAGAATTATAGGCCACATGTAATTGACCACCCAATTATTTTGTTATTACCATTTGCCTCAAGTCAGTACTATTAATAACATCTGAAAAAAAAATCAGATGTTAGTAATTGGAATTTTTGACTTAATTAAACTCAACACTCTATTATGAACCAAAGCTTACACATTTTAAGTTGTGGATTTCCACAGTTCCACTGGCTGGGACTAGAAACAAATAGTTGTTACTGTTTAGGTGCATTTTCTTAATAATCATTATAATGACTGAAGAAACTGAAGATTGATGATGATGCTTTATTTTGGTGTTGAATACTCACACCGCCATGTTGGATATTAACACCAGTAAGAGTTTATTTAGTACTGTAGCTGGCACTAGTCATAAAGAATCCATCTGCAGTGCAGGAGACACAGGAGATGTGGGTTTGATCCCTGGGTTGGGAAGATCCCCTGGAGTAACCACTCCAGTATTCTTGCCTGGGGAATCCCATGGACAGATGAACCTGACAGACTGGATTCCATGAGGTTGCAAAGAGTCAAAAAGGACTGAGAGGCTAAGCTAAGCACTTAAAATATATTTTCTATATCATGATTGAAGCAGTAGAAAGTTAGGGATTATTACCTATGATTTTACTTATGAGGAAGGGAGACTGCAAAGCTAAGCATCTCAGCCAAATTCATAACTGTAATTTAATGCCCTAAGTCACCTTCTAACTGAAGAATTACTCATGTTAATATAAGTTAACTGGATCAAGTCACTATTAGTACTGGTGCTCCTGGCTTCTATTTATGACTTTGTCATACATTTTTCGATGCTAAATTTATAATCCTCTACATAGTTATGCAGCATTTAGGAAAATATGCATTCAAGTAAATAAAATAACACAACTAATGGCTAATAAATGTTCCCAAACAAAGGCCCTGAATAAAAATTATTACTAATTTGCATATGAATTGGTTGCATGCAAATGATTGTTCCTCAGGCACTTGAAGATCATTTGTCCTTTAGAGTAGGTTAATCATCCCTTCATGTTTTTCTTATATTGCCCAGTTGACATTGTCTTCTTTAATGATACAAAAATAACATCTCGAGAACACTGGAGCAGCCTTCCAGGGTTCTAAAGCTGCTTGTTCCTCACAGTGGAATCTTGGGCTATCTGGTGAATAACTTTCCTTGAGACTTCTGTTATCTCACTTGAAAAATGAAATAGTTTTCCTAAAGTGTTTCTGTTTTTTTTTAAATACAGTTTTAGGGAAAAAAAATCAACATATAAAACAGATTAAAGACAGAATACTTTGAGGAAGATGTGGATGGGGTAGGCGTGACCTGTAGGTACCTTGGGGGACCCTCTACATTTACACACACACACACACACACACACAAATGCAGTCAGAAAAATTATATCAGATGGAATTCAGTAGACAATAAAGACTTTATTTATGACTATTTCTATAAGAGTCAAGACTATTCTAATGGTGAAGAGAGATTCAACTCAACTCTCCTGAAAAAGAAAGGTAGGAGAAGTTTTCATCCTGGGCAAACTAGTGGCAAAGTTCTGGGCACATTAGCCATTAGTGGGGAAGTTGGTCAATGTGGTCAGGCCATGAGTGTTTGCTAATTGGTGCTCATTGCAGTTCATTGATATTAGGCTCCTCCCTACCCACAGAGTCTGTGAGGGGGCCCTATAGTCATTATCTGTTTCAAAGGGGTGGCTTGCAATTCCTTGAGTACAATTCCCAGGCTGAAGATGGTTTACATCTCTAAGGGTCAAAGTAACTGCAAGTTTTCTAAGACAAAAGGTGTAAGATACAGATCCGGGGACTTCAGTCAGGGAGAAAGCTGTCTAAAGTTGCGTCAAGTCCAGGGAAATCTTAACTGTCTTAATCAGCACACACACAAACCCCAGTACAGTGGGCAAGCATTCAGCCTTGATGTTCTCTAAGAATTCTTCCACTGTCAGCAACCTAAGAGTCTGTGAGTCCTCATCCACATTACCATAAATTTGAAGTTAATGAGTGAAAATTAATGAGTTTGTATGTCGTGTGTACTTAGACGCCCTATGATTCTATGTATAGTTATAGTGATTGATTTTTATGCATTATATATAACTTGCAGGCTTCCTTATTTGAATTTGTAATTGATTATTCTTTTAGTTAAATTGTCTAGATGATATAAAATAAATATCATGAGCTGTTTGTTGTTGATATGACCTCCTCATATTTTTGATTGCATACCCTGTGGTACCTGGATGTCTTGGTCTTATTTCAGTGCTTCAGAAAAATTTAAATTCTAAGCAGTAAGAGATTCCAAATCTATGATTCCCACGTCAATTATAATTTAGTCTCTTGGCACATCACATTGGTAGTATTTTCTATTACTATATAGACTCTTATATTTATGCTTTAATATATATTTGCCTTATAGCCAAGTTATGATTCCTTTGAGGACCATAGCTTTACATTTCATGATGCTTGTTTCAAAATTCTCTGCCATAAAATTACATTAATATATTTTCTGTTGCTCTTTCATCCCTTTGTTTTAAAGAATATGTAATGATTATGTGTTCATCTTTTCCTTCTGCATACCAAAATGTATTCCAGAATGTGATTCAGGGTTATATTTGAAATTCTCACCTTTATAAATAAATGAATGTGATTAATCCTGAGCGACATAAGGGCCAATGTGCAAGAATAATTTTACATAGGTCACACATAGGGCAACACTTTCATTCACTCAGAAAATCTGTTGTCAAAGCAAATATTGAGAGGGAAAAAAAAAGTCCTTCCATTTGAAAAGCTGCTGTATAGGTGAAGTATTGTAAATGATCAAAACCAATGCAAGGAAGTGGTGAGAAAAGGTTATTTGCAGAGGCGTGATTTAAACCATGCGTCTCCAACTTTAATGTGTCCTTATATCCTTTTGAAATCTTGTTAAAATGCGACTCCTGATTCATTTATTCTGGGTGGGGTCTGAGACTCTGCCTTGGTAACAGGACAGAGCAGATACACTGAAATTTACCACAGCCCCTCAGAGTCCTTGGTTTCTAACACCTGGCTATCTACACTTATTTATCTATCTGGGTCTGCTTATTAGAATTTGACATCACCAAGAGGATTTCTAGATAGTTAATCTACATTCTACCATCATGTCAATTGTCAACCTATCTTTCTCCACTTACTCTGATTGGTGTGGTTCTTTTGCTCTTTCTCATAGTTCTACCTTTTCTCTCATTCATAAACAGTCACTTTACACTCTCCCACCTCTAAAGATACATCTGACTCTCATTTTTCTATCCCATCTGCAAGGGGCTACATCTCTTTTTTTTTTTCGTTCATTTTTATTTTTTAAATTATGAAAGCATAACACATTTACAGGAGACTTGGAAAATACAGAAGAAAGTTACATATAGTCCCACTATATATTACAATTATATTTTATATATTTTAATAGTGTTAAGTGGATTAAGAGTTCTAGTTGGAGTTTCAACATCAAACTCTCAAAAATTGATATAATGAATAGACAGAAAAGTAGAAGGATATAGTAGGCCTGAAAAGCACTATCAACCAAGTCAACATAATTTAGATTTATACAACTTCCACACAACAACAGGATACAGATCCTATTCAGTTTCAGGACTATGTCTCTTTTACAAACTATCTTAGGAACTTGGCCCTTTGAATACTGACCAAAGTGACTTTGACTTTCCCCTCAGCTTGTCTGAAATTTAGACAGACTTTTCCTGACCATAGCCCCTGATTTCCCTTTTCTTAGAGCTTTTCTTTAGAAAACTTGAAATTGTAAATTCTTTCTCTGCTCATTTAAGATAGGGTATGATGTTCTATAACCCAGGAATGTCTTTCTCAAGAAACTGGGTACCATCCTAGGATCCCTGACTGCCATTTTCTCTTGGATGGTAGGACCCTAACTTCTATAAGCACCAGTTAACAAATGCCAATGACCTCTCATGTTAAAAGGTAGCACTCCTGTGAATATTTTGCAGTCTTGCTTTTTCCCCTCCTGACTTCATCTTGGCCCCCTCCTCATGATGTAGATGGTGAAAGGTAAACAGAATCTGTGAATTCTGGTGTCAACTAAAAAAAAAAAAAAAAGCACAAGCTAAAAGTTGAGAATAATGTTTTACTCCTAAAGATTTATGTCCAGGAGACTCTCTCAGATAGCTCTGAGGGACTGTTCTGAAGAGGAAAGGAAGGAGCCAGGATAAATAGGAGTTTTTGGAAAAAACGAAACAAGCAAAAATCCCAGATAATCAGAACATCAAAAGATTGTGTGTGTTTGTTGTTCAGTGGTGTCTAACTCTTTATGACACCATGGACCCATGGACTGTAGCCTGCCTGCTCCTCTGTCCATGGGATTCTCCAGGCAAGAACACTGCAGTGGGTTGCCATGCCCTTACTGTTACTTAAGGAAAACCAGAAGCTTTCTTTGTGGTTCAGTGGCAAAGAATCCACCTTCCAAGGCAGGAGACATGGGTTAGATCCCTGGGTTGGGAAGATGCCCTGGAGAAGATCCCCACTCCAGTATTCTTGCCTGGAGAATTCCATGGACAGAGGAGCCTGACAGGCTACAGTCCATGGGTTGCAGAGTCGGACATGATTGAGTGATTAACCAACAAAAAAATCAAACATCTCAACTTAATGAATTTAGTGCTTTTCTGTGTATGGAAAGATGCAAAAGTATGGTCTTACTGAAATCATTCCACTGATATACACCTTAGCTATCTAAGGCCAGTAGTATCCTGTTTTTCTCCTTCCTAAATCCCCTAATGATTAAAATAGTGATTCCTATATCTTAACATTTAATTTAACCTTTCTTATTGTTAGAATTATATTTTGGATGGTAATATCTGATGTAGTAAAGCTATATTTCCCTGACTGTCTGCTCTTTCTTCAGTTCTATGTGAATTTACTTAAGTTAAAATAGAGTAAATTAATTTTCTTATAAAATTCAATTTTATGAATATATTTATCAGCCAGCTATCTATTCCATTAGTGTTCCAAGGTGGAGTGCCATTGGGTGGAATCTATTCTGATGGGAGGAGTGTTGTCATCACAGTTTTTGTTTAGAATTGCTGGCATAGAGTGATAATAAAAAGCAAACTTTAATTTTATTAATATTTCCAAATTGTCTACAGTCAATATACTCTCTTACTGACTGTATCCAGAATGGAGCACTCCCATTGCCCTCCATTTCATTCTACAGATGATCTATGACATCATTCATCTTTCTAACTCCACTGATACTCAGAAACATGTTATCAGACATTAATTTTTTCTGGGTAATGCAATTTGGAGATTCATTTTTAATTTCTTTGCTGTTCTATATGTAACTTTGCCTTTAAAATTATTTCTACCATATTTCCAATAAAATAAAATTGTGATTTTTTTTTTACTAAAGGAAATTAAATACCACATTTTCAAGTGTCACAAATGGGAATTGATGGGGTATTTTCTTTGATGAACATTCAATTAAAATAAGTTCTAATTTGATCTATTACTGCATGCAACTACATGACCTCAGTTTATTAAAAAGATACATGTTGGAAACAAATTTATTCTTCCTCATATACTTTGATTATGCATACCATCTTTCACTATTTTAGAAGTATACTTAGAGAAGCTACATTTGTTTTGGGACTTCCCTGGTGGTCCAGTGGTTAAGAGTGATAAGTATACTTATAGAAGTTACATTTATTAAGAGTGCTATTTATTATTGCCTTCCAGTATAGGGGTGCAGGTTTGATCCCTGGTCAGGCAAATAAGATCCCACATGCCTTGTGGCTAATAAAAGAAAACATAAACAATAGACGGAATATTGTTAACCAATTCAATAAAGACTTTGAAAATGGTCCACATTAAAAAAAAAAAAATCTTAAAAAAAGTTTCATTTGTGTCTATCTGACCTCTAAAGTGGAGTGTATTTATGACATAGTACAGTAAAGCTACTAAGATCTGAGAGAAAAATGTTTCTATTTATACTCTGTTATTTCTGAATTTCTACTTTGGAGTATGCCTTGAAATGTTCAGTTCAGTTCAGTTCAGTCGCTCAGTCGTGTCCGACTCTTTGCGACCCCATGAATCGCAGCACGCCAGGCCTCCCTGTCCACCACCAACTCCCGGAGTTCACTCAGACTCACTTCCTAACTCCATTTTAATGCAGAAATATGTGTGTGTGTGTGTGTGTGTGTGTCTGTGTATACATGTATGTGTATATAAGCATAAGTATAATCAGTTGTGTGCACATGCATGTATGCATGCATCTATGTATCTAAACATAGACTGGAATGCTAATATTTTTTTAGTAATAGAGTACATCATTGGAAACATTTTGAAAACTAGCATTTCTGTTATAAATTACATTATTAAGAAAAGCATAGTCTTTGTCTTCAGTAAATCTCTATTTTTAGAAAAAATAATTGTATCATTTTATTTATTTTTGGCTGTGCTGGGTCTTAGTTGTCCTGTGGTCTTTTCTCTAGTGGCAGCGCGTGCAGGCTTCTCATTTTGGTGGCTTCTCTTGTTGTGGAGCAGGGGTCCTCAGGCATGCGGGCTTTAGCAGTTGCAGCGCGTGGGCTGAGTAGTTGCTGTTTTGGGCTCTGGAGTGCAGCCTCACTAGTTGTAGCGCAGGAGCTCAGTTGCTCCAAGGCACATGGCGTCTTCCCAGATCAGAGATCAAACCTGGGTCTCCTGCACTGATTATCAGGTAGATTCTTTACTGCTGAGCCACCAGGGAAGCCCTCTATATTTTAAACTCTATTTTTGTCCACATTTCCTTTTTACCTTTAAGTCCTAAATTTGTGATATTTGAAAGCCATGTATGGTATTATCTCAGTAAATCACTCATCCAGAAAAGAGGGTCATTCACATTCGAGTTAAAAACTGGTAATTCTTAAGTTGCTTGAGAGCCTAGACATCTGACCTTTCTGGAAATTTCTTTGAAATATTAAATTACCTGGAAATTTTATTCCTACATCCTATTACATAAATGCAGTTGTGTTTTCAACATTTGTCCTCATGCTCTCCAAAATGTAAAGAAAATGGGATTTCTCAGATCCTGGATCTAGGAAATCATGTGAAATTTAGTTTGTCTTGTTTTAGATTTAATCTGTGTTCTCAGTTTGGGTCTTACCTGGGTCTCTTCTTGAACTTTATTGCTACTTTCCTCTCTGATGTCCTGGGTGGATCCTCATAACTTCAGTTGTCTCTATTTCAATAATATTTTGCATAGTTTCTTCTTTTAAGTTATACTGCACTAGGTCCTATGATACTGTAATGCCTTAGAATATGAGATACCTTATTTTCTAACTTTAATCTCAGTGATTTGAAAGCATAGCAATACTGGGATGCAATCATAATTAAACTACTACTAATTATAATAATTCATGTGGTAGTACTTTGTTACCCTAAGTAATAATTCTCTCAAAAAGATGCCAAAATATTCCTTTATAATATCCTTGTATAATTCTATGACTGAATATTTAAAGTTGGACAGAAATGTATCAAATAGAACTACTTTTTAAAAAAAGAAATGAAAACCCAGAAAGAACCTTTTTCCTTTGAAGAAAGTTCAAAGTCCTGATAAAGGTGATTTCTGATGATTCTAATTGCTGGATGTGATCCTACTGCTTCACATGCTGGCTACTAAAGTCCTTTGAAGTCTTTTCCAATCTAAGAAACAAAAATATCTACAAAACTTTCATTAATTGAATGAGGAAACAGACATTTACATTTATTTTTATTTTAAAAAAGTCATCTCAGAGAAAGTAAAATGACTTTATCTCATCCAGAGGACAATTTAACCTATATGCAAATGAATGTGTGCTTTTTGTAGTTTTCTCTTAAAACAATTTGGAAAACAATTATTGTTATCTGCAAACAAAGCCTCTCAAAGGGGACAAATGAGGAATGTTTAGGGTTTTTTGCAAATTAAAATTAAGTTCTAAATTTTCACGATCGATGGAAAATCTACAAAATCTATAGAATTTTATAAAAGGAAATACATTTTTAAAAATACCTAAAACAAAGGTTTTGTCAAATTAAATTCTTTAACCTACCATTTTGTTCATGGAGACTCAAAAGGTTCAATTCATTTGAAATGAAGGATTTTAGAGTGTTTCAACAGAGAAGGCAAGGGCAACACACTCCAGTACTCTTGCCTGGAAAATCCCATGGACGGAGGAGCCTGGTAGGCTTCAGTCCATGGGGTCGTGAAGAGTCAGACATGACTGAGTGACTTCACTTTTACTTTTCACTTTCATGCATTGGAGAAGGAAATGGCACCCCTCTCCAGTGTTCTTGCCTGGATTATATATATATATATATATATATATGTGCTGCTAAGTCATGTCAATTGTGTCTGACTCTGTGCAACCCCATAGATGGCAACCCACCAGGTTTCTCTGTCCCTGGGATTCTCCAGGCAAAAATACTGGAGTGGGTTGCCATTTCCTTCTCATATATATGTGTGTATGTATGTATATATATATAGTAAATGATATAGCCTGACAGTTTTTTGTGGCCAGTGGCCTAAATTTGAATATGAACTGGTATATATCCTTGAGTCAAGAATGCTATCAACTTGACAGTATTGTAGCTTAGATCTTAGGCTGGAGTTGTGTGAACCTGAGTTTAAAATATGACTCTGGTCCTTCCTAACTCTGACCTTAAAAAAGTTACTCATTTAAACAAAGTGAAAGTCACTCAGTCATGTCTGACTCTTTGCGACCCCATGGACTGTAGTCCATGGAATTCTCCAGGCCAGAATACTAGTATGGGTAGCCTTTTCCTTCTCCAGGGGATCTTCCCAACCCTGGGATCAAACCCAGGTCTCCCTCATTGCAGGCAGATTCTTTACCAGCTGAGCCACAAGAGAAGCACTCATTTAACTAGATATCTTCCTAAAAGGGTTGTTCTCAGGATTTCAGGATTGCTTTTTCTATAGGTTGAATTATTTTTGCAGATTCACAGTGCCCTCCCTGTGCTCCACACACTGGAATGTAGGCAGAAGTGACCATGGTCTCTTCTGGGCAAAAATCTTTGCGGACTAGATGCTTTGTCACTTACTCTTGTATTCCTGCTATTCACCTTAAGAAAAACATGGCCCAGGTAGCATTTGGTCCATGTAAAATGAGAGTTATATAGAGCAGACCTAAACCCAATCTTCATCCTTGAGCCGGGAACATAAAATACAGCTTATGCCTGCTGAGTGGCTGACAACTCACAACCCTGTATGTCAGAGTTAAATACTTCTTGTTGTAAGTCAGTGAGTTTTAGTGCTGTTTAGTATGTAACCACATTGCAGTGATAGCTGACCAATGCACTTTTAAAATGCATATATGTATCTGACATAGTCCCTGGTACATGCTAAGGGCTCAATAAATATTAACAATAAAAATTTTAATGAATATTCTCTATTTCTAGTTTATAGTAATAAATGCAACTTAAAATCAGGAAATAACCCATTCTTTAATTGGCTTACTGATGAATATGACTTCAAAATATTTTTTTCAACCTCATTTCTGTTCCTTGTAGTTGATAAAATATAAATGTAATCATTGCTTTGAGATAAACTTGAGTTCACTTCTGTGATTTGTGACTTTATACATTTGGTCATTCAGCTAATTATAAACAATTATTGTGTTTCTTTGGCTATTGGACTTTTAGCTTCTCTTTATATAAAAGCGGGGGTTAAACACTTTTTATGTCATAATGAGATTTATCATAAAGTAAATAAAGAACAGCACAGATTATGGCACATGTAAAATGTTGAGATTGTTGTAGTGCTGTTATTTTTAGGCAACCCATTAACATGTTGTGTTTGTGAGCCATTTGATACGTTTGCTAAAAGATAAGTCACTTTTATGTTCACCATCAGGCTAAAATTGTTCCTTATTTTCCTTGTGTCAGATTTAATTTGCAACAGGTTACCAAAGAGATACTTTGTTAATGTCTTATTGTCTCTCTATTTTCTTGAAAACAGAATGACCAAAATTTAGGACAATTCATTTTCATAAAAAAAAAAAATTGCAATTCAGTTGATCCCATAGGAGAATGAATTTTGGAATCAGAGATCGGAGGCTTCAGTGTCTAACATATGTAACATCTTGGTTTTAGTTCCATGCTGAATGACAGCAGGCAGGGTTTCTCACTTAAATCTCCATATGCCAAGTCTTGTATTCATTCATGCATAGTTGGAAACTAGACTTTATTGGTTCATTCAAGAAAAAGAATCTCAAAGGACAGACTCATTCTAGCTTAATCCACATGAGACAGGTTGTGACAGAGGTTATTTATCTGCTTAATTGTCTTGTCTTCTCTCCCTGGAAACACAGGAAGGCTATCAACCCTGGGATTTCTTTGGAAGGAATGATGCTAAAGCTGAAACTCCAGTACTTTGGCCATCTCATGCGAAGAGTTGACTCATTGGAAAAGACTCTGATGCTGGGAGGGATTGGGGGCAGGAGGAGAAGGGGACGACCGAGGATGAGATGGCTGGATGGCATCACGGACTCGATGGATGTGAGTCTGAGTGAACTCCGAGAGATGGTGATGAACAGGGAGGCCTGGCGTGCTGCGATTCATGGGGTCGCAAAGAGTCGGACACGACTGAGCGACTGAACTGAACTGAACTGTGCTTGGTTTCTGATCAGTATTGTCTGGAGGTAAGCAATGTATATTATCCCAATGACTGGTTCATATAATGTCACACACAACTGTCCATCAGTTCAGTTCAGTTCAGTTGCTCAGTCGTGTCCAACTCTTTACAACCTCATGAACTGCAGCACGCCAGGCTCCCTGTCCATCACCAACTCCTGGAGCTTACCCAAACTCATGTCCATTGAGTGGGTGATGCCATCCAACCATCTCATCCTTTGTCATCCCCTTCTCCTCCTGCCTTCAATCTTTCCCAACATCAGAATCTTTTCAAATGAGTCAGATCTTTGTATCAGGTGGCCAAAATACTGGAGTTTCAGCTTTAACATCAGCCCTTCCAGTGAACACCCAGGACTGACTTCCCCTAGGATGGACTGGTTGGATCTCCTTGCAGTCCAAGGGACTCTCAAGAGTCTCCTCCAACAACACAGTTCAAAAGCATCAATGCTTCTGTGCTCAGCCCTCTTTATAGTCCAACTCTCACATCCATACATGACCACTGGAAAAACCATAGCCTTGACTAGATGGACCTTGGTTGGAAAAGTAATGTCTCTGCTTTTTATTATGCTGTCTAGGTTGGTCATAACTTTTCTTCCAAGGAGTAAGCGTCTTTTAATTTCATGGCTACAGTCACCATATACAGTGATTTTGGAACCCCCCAAAATAGAGTCAGCCACTGTTTCTCCATCTATTTGCCATGAAGTGATGGGACTGGATGCCATGATCTTAGTTTTCTGAATGTTGAGCTTTAAGCCAACTTTTTCACTCTCCTCTTTCACTTTCATCAAGAGGCTCTTTAGTTCTTCTTCACTTTCTGCCATAAGGTCTTAACACACCTGCTAGGCCAATGGACCCAGAGGAAGACTCTAGAGAGGGCCTTGCATCCGACAGAGCCACAGAGTAATAGCAGAAGGAACCCTTCAGTCATTGCCTAGAAAGAAGTCCTAATACTTGCTTTTTTAAATTGCTTTTTATTTTTATTAATTGGACAGAATGCCTTTACAGTGTGTTAGTTTCTGCTGCACAACTTCACAAATCAGCCATATGTGTGGAGAGTTGTACTGACATATATACACTACCACGTGTGAAATAGTTAGCTGGTGGGAAGCTGCTGTATAGCACAAGGAGCTCAGCATGGTGCTCTGTGATGACCTAGGTGGGTGGATGAGGAGGTGGGAGGGAGACGCAAGAGGATGGGGAAGTATGTATACATGATTTGCTCAGTTCTGAAATGAACAAGAAAAAAACCTTTTTTGTTTTAGGCCACTGAGATTTGCATTGTTATATAAAGTAGGTGGCATTAGCAACCCTGGCTAATTCTGTGCTATATTGATCAGGATGTATATTTGTCTCTAATCCAGATATCTTTCTGTCTAGGGGTATAATACTTTGATTTCCTATTCAGACAATACCCAATCCTATGTATAAGTTGGCAGGGGGTTAAAACATGAGTGAGGGGATTGGGTGAGGAAGAACTCAGAATTAGAGGCAGGAATATTAGGGGTCAGCATCTGACCTAAGTATCCAGAAAAATACTGATATATCTCTATTGTACAGAAAGAGCTGCTTCTCAGCTGACTCTGGTAAATTCCATCTTTTGAACATAGTCAATTGGGCTCCCCGGTGGCTCAGATGGTAAAGAATCTGCCTGCAATGCAGGAGACCTGGGTTCTATCCCTGGTCAGGAAGCTCCCCTGGAGAAGATAATGGCTGCTCACTCCAATATTCTTGCCTGGAGAATTCCATGGACAGAGGAGCTTGATGGGCTACAGTCCATGTGGTGGCAAAGCATGGGACTTGACTGAATGACTAACACTTTCACTTTAAACGTGAGCTAATGACATTTGTCTTTTGAGCCATAGGCTTGTCAGTTTGCTGTGCATTTTTATTTATTTTTGATGATGACCTTTCTTTTGTATAAAATTAATAAAGCATTCTGCACCAAGGCCAGAAAATCCAAGTGCATTTTATTACATCCTCAAAATAGGAAGGTACATGTTTCTTCACATTCTTTAGCAACTCACAGATGTTAAAGACTGTACCTTCCCATTAAACTTGACCTTTCTCCCACATTCACTACCTAATGGTCTCAACTTTACTACTGTAGCTCTATCTATCATACTAAGAACAAACTGGAGGAAAAAGCAGCATAAAAATAAGATAGAGATAGAAGACTGGCCAGATATGGCTTTAAATTCATTGGCCAGAAATAAGTCACCTGGCTGAAAACCTGGAAAAATAAGTTTGTTTTTGTTAATTGGTTTTAGATATTCCAGCCTGCATTATATAGAGAGATGAGGGATAAAGAAGATAGAATATTTAGTGACTCAGCCTATATCGTCTACTAGAATGTTCTAGAATTATTCTTTCTGTAGGCTTAAAGCAGTTGTCCCCAACTTTTTGGCACCAGAGACAGGTTTCAGAAGACAGTTTTTCCATGGACCAAGGGTGGGGGTGGTTTTGGGATGATTCAAGCACATTATATTTATTATACACTTTATTTGTATTATTATTATTGCATTATTGTATTATTATTGATATATAATTAAATAATTATACAACTCACCATAATGCATTATCAGTGGGAGCCCTGAACTTGTTTTCCTGCAGCTAGGCTTTCCTATCTGGGGGTGATGGGAGAATGATGAGGACTGACTATAAATACAGATGAAGTTTTGCTTGCTTGTTTCCCACTGCTTGCCTCCTGCTGTGTGGCCTTGGTTGGGGGAGGTTGGGGACTCCTGGCCTAAAAGGCATTCTGCCTGTTTTATTATGCATTGATTTAAATAGTCCAACTCCTATGAAGATAATGCTTTTATCAAATTAAAACAACCTATTTTTATTTGAGCTAAGGTATTTAAACTTTGACAGTTGAAGAAGAGGTTGCATTGTATGGAGTGGAATATGGCCAGAACTATGAAATATGAAGAGAAGAAAGCCTGCTTCAGGAAATTTCCATGGGCAGAGGCTAGGAAGAAGAGTTAATTTGGGATTCAAATGACTTTAAGAATATCAAGCTGGAGGGCTAAACATGTAATATCCAGAGAACCAGAAGACATATTTCCAAGTTTGCAGATATATATGTAGCATTTCCACATACATAACTTTCTTTGAAACAGTATGATGTGAAAGATCCATAGTAAGTAAAATACTAACTAGTACATACTTGTTGTTCAGTCTCTCAGTCGTGTCTGACTCTCTGCGACTCCATGGACTTCAGCACGCTAGGCTCATCTCCCAGACCTACCTAGACCAAACTCATGTCCGTTGAGTTGGTGATACCATCCTACCGTTTCATCCTCTGCCATCCCCTTTTCCTGCCTTAAATCTTTCCCAGAATCAAAGTTCTTTCCAATGAGTTGGCTCTTCCCATCCAGTGGCCAAAGTGTTGGAGCTTCAGCATCAGTCCTTCCAATGAATATTCAGGACTGATTTCCTTTAGGATTGACTGGTTTGATTGTATTGGTTATATTAAAAAAAATTGCTGGGTAAATATTCATTTCTTTCCACTCTCTCTTGTTCTTCCCAGAAGAAAAAAGACCATTGCTATACCTACTGCCTCATGTGGTGAAAGCCAGGGTTTGGGAGATAGAAATGGGTTAAAAAACCAAAACCTCAACATCTCTCCAAACTATGAAATGTGACCAATAATGCTTTTTTGTATCATTGCTATGAGCATTAAATGCAAAAATTATTTAAAAGTAGTCCATTCATTCACAAATAATTTTAGAGATTCAATAAATAGTGAGTATATGCTTTTGAACTGTGGTGTTGGAGAAGATGCTTGTGATCCAACCAGTCCATTCTAAAGGAGGTCAGTCCTGAGTGTTCATTGGAAGGACTGATGCTGAGGCTGAAACTCCAATACTTTGGCCGCCTCATGCGAAGACTTGACTCATTGGAAAAGACCCTGATGCTGGGAGGGATTAGGGGCAGGAGAAGGGGATGACAGAGGATGAGATGGCTGGATGTCATCACCAACTCGATGCACATGAATTGGGGTGAACTCTGGGAGATGGTGATGGACAGGGAGGCCTGGTGTACTGCGATTTATGGGGTTGCAAAGAGTCAGACACGACTGAGCAACTGAACTGAACTGATGATAGGAGTGCTGATTTTGAGCAGAATAAAAATTATAAGGAAGTGGCACTAATGGTAAACAATGTACCCTCAATGCAGGAGATGCAAGAGATGTTGGTTTGATCCCTGGGTCGGGAAGATCCCCTAGGGTAGGAAATGACACCCACTCCAGTGTTCTTCTCTGGAAAATTCCTTGAGCAGAGGATCCTGGTGGGCTAGAGTCCATGAGAAGGCAAAGAATTGGACATGACTAAGCGACTGAGTACACAAATGCAGTTGGAACTTTCCTTTTAAATTCACCGAAAGGATATCTCTGGGCTTCCCTGGTGGTTCAGAGGTTAAAGCATCTGCCTGGAATGCGGGAGACCTGGGTTTGATCCCTGGGTCGGGAAGATCCCCTGGAGAAGGAAACGGCAAGCCACTCCAGTACTCTTGCCTGGAGAATCCCATGAAGGGAGGAGCCTGGTAGGCTACAGTCCATGCGGTCGCAAAGACTTTCAAGTTCACTTTCACTTTCAAAGGCTATCTCTATGAGTCTAGATCTACTCTGTGTATTTACATAGTATTCCAGGTTCTAAGACAATTACTTATAACTCACAGTGTCTTCAAAGTCTCTAGTAAAATAGACTTACCCTCCCTCCTATGACAAAGAATCAGGAAAGCACTGGGAGAACCACTTACCTCCAAATTTCAAGCACCTACTCTACACAGAAATATGTTAAGGTCTATTTTTAAAAGTTTACCTGTCCTTAAATAAACGTGTTTCATGCATTTGTTTAAACTCTGTGTTCATCTTTTATTTTCAATATTTTTCCACTGTCCATAATAATATTTTATACAATGGATTATTTAAAATCTCTGTGAAATTTGCCTGGAGGCAAGCTTGCCGTTCAAGAATAATTAAAGTGACAGTTTAAGAGCAACTTATGCAAGCCAGAGATGTACAGTGGGTTTATTGTCACTCTCATCTCTGTACTCTGTAAAAAGAAAGTGATTCAACTTAATTTTTCATCAAGTAGCATCTTCCCAGGAGGCATTATGGAAAAGTGGGGTATGAAAGAATATATCAACTTTCACAAAGTGATGACATGAATAGCATACGGTATTCATCTTTGTATGTGTGTGAGTACCTGTGCAAAAAAGAATGGACATAGCACAATTTTACTTCCTCTTTGACATAATTTGAAAAAATCAAATGGCCTGTGTTAACTGCAAAAGAGTACATTTGTTAAATAAACTGTTTTCTTCTATTTATACTAAGAACATTCTTAAATCTCTTGAAGATTATATTCTTTAATCTTGTTTACAATTTGATGATTAGACTGATTTAAATCCTTCTTTAAAAGCTAGTCCTGTAGTCTCATCCTCAGATATTTCAGTTTTTCTAAAATTTTGTTCTGGGTGAGTTAATACTCAGGTAAATGATATACTTTAAATATTTTCTGTATGGAGATTTTTAAATGAAAATAAATTATACTTCTCCTGAAAACACTGGGAGAATGTTTTATTTCAGTCGAAAGATCATGACCATATTTGTTGTTAATCTGAACACTTCAGTATGATAAGATTCATGATGATCAGTCTTGATCATGGACAAATGTTTTGTAATTATTTTCTCCTTCTACACTTTTTATGCATTCAGGAACTGGGATGTAAGTGTAGTATCATTCAAAGACTATGACTTTCATAGAAGTGACATCTTTTTTGGGTATTAGTTCTAGAAGGTTTTGTAGATCTTCATAGAACCATTCAACTTCAGCTTCTTCAGCATTACTGGTTGGGCATAGACATGGATTACTGTGATGTTGAATGGTTTGCCTTCAAAACTAACAGAGATCATTCTGTCGTTTTTGAGAGTGCATCTGAGTACTGCATTTCAAACTCTTTTGTTGACTGTGATGGCTACTCCATTTCTTCTAAGGCATTCTTGCCCACAGTAGTAGGTATAAGGGTCATCTGAGTTAAATTCACCCACTCCAGTCCATTTTAGTTCACTGATTCCTAAAATGTCAATGTTCACTCTTGCCATCTCCTGTTTGACAACTTCCAATTTACCTTTGTTCATGGACCTAACATTCCAGGTTCCTATGCAACGTTGCTCTTTACAGCATTGGACTTTACTTCCATCACCAGTCACATCCACAACTGGGTGGTGTTGTTGCTTTGGCGCCATCCCTTCATTCTTTCTGGAGTTATTTTTCCACTGATCTCCAGTAGCATATTGGGCACCTACTGAGCAGGGGAGTTCATCTTTCACTGTCCTATATTTTTGCATTTCCATACTGTTCATGGGGTTCTCAAGGCAAGAATACTGAAGTGGTTTGCTATTCCCTTTTCCAGTGGACCACGTTTTGTCAGAACTCTCCACCATGACATGTCTATTTTGGGTGGCCCTACATGGCTTGGCTCATAGTTTCATTGAGTTAGACATGGCTGTGGTCCTTTATCATTTATTAATTTCTATAGTGCCTACTCTGTATCATACATAATACTAAGTAGTTTACTCATAATCACACATTGAATCTCAACTATATAAAGTTGATAAAATTATTACCTATAATAATAATTTCATTATTATTATTACATATGGGTAAACCAAGGCAGAAAGATTGTCTTTCCCATGGTTCTACAGCTGGTAATGTGGAAATCCAAACTCACTCAGAATTTTTTTTCTAATAGTAGAATCTTAATCATTAAGATACATATGCAGAAAGTATACATTTTTCAAGGGAAGCAAGACCTAGTTCTTTATCTCTCCTAAAATTAAAAAATAATAGATTAAAAAAAAAACAAAACATTGTCTCAAGATATTTTGGGGAAAATATTCTCCATGCTAATATTATTTCCTTATTCTGACGTCCTTTCAAAAATAAATACACCACTTTTGATAGTTTTGAGTGTCTTGACCTATGAAACACATGTGTTTCATACATGTGAATATCTAAGTACTAGGAAAGTAACTTCTCTGTCTCTGGTTGCCTGTGTGCATTATCAGTTATCAGTATCCAGGTGAATTCCTCTGGAAGAAAAGAAGACCTAGACAATTACTTTAGAACAGGAAAATTGCCTTTGAAATAGAAATAAGCTAGAAGAATGTTTTCCATACTGTTCATGGGGTTCTCAAGGCAAGAATACTGAAGTGGTTTGCTATTCCCTTTTCCAGTGGACCACGTTTTGTCAGAACTCTCCACCATGACATGTCTATTTTGGGTGGCCCTACATGGCTTGGCTCATAGTTTCATTGAGTTAGACATGGCTGTGGTCCTTTATCATTTATTAATTTCTATAGTGCCTACTCTGTATCATACATAATACTAAGTAGTTTACTCATAATCACACATTGAATCTCAACTATATAAAGTTGATAAAATTATTACCTATAATAATAATTTCATTATTATTATTACATATGGGTAAACCAAGGCAGAAAGATTGTCTTTCCCATGGTTCTACAGCTGGTAATGTGGAAATCCAAACTCACTCAGAATTTTTTTTCTAATAGTAGAATCTTAATCATTAAGATACATATGCAGAAAGTATACATTTTTCAAGGGAAGCAAGACCTAGTTCTTTATCTCTCCTAAAATTAAAAAATAATAGATTAAAAAAAAAACAAAACATTGTCTCAAGATATTTTGGGGAAAATATTCTCCATGCTAATATTATTTCCTTATTCTGACGTCCTTTCAAAAATAAATACACCACTTTTGATAGTTTTGAGTGTCTTGACCTATGAAACACATGTGTTTCATACATGTGAATATCTAAGTACTAGGAAAGTAACTTCTCTGTCTCTGGTTGCCTGTGTGCATTATCAGTTATCAGTATCCAGGTGAATTCCTCTGGAAGAAAAGAAGACCTAGACAATTACTTTAGAACAGGAAAATTGCCTTTGAAATAGAAATAAGCTAGAAGAATGTGCGCAGCCTACATATAATTAGTTTTAATAGTAAATTCAACTTATATATTTTAAACCTACAATTTTCTTGTCCTCAAAGTATCTTTATGATTGCTTTTCTTAGACAGCTCAAAGAATAGAAAAGCAAAGTTTAAAATACAGAGTTTCATGTATTCCTGAAAATTGAAAAAAAGTGTGGCTTTAGTAGGAGAGATTTAAGTTTAGCCCTTATTCTAGAAAAGTATTTTCTTTTAGCATTGAGTGTGGGGTTAGATTTACCATGAATTATGCCAGACTGGGCTTAGATTTGGAAATAATCTCCTCCAAAAATAGAATCCAATAAAAGCTTTTCTTCTGTATAACATTTTTCTACTAGAAAAATGCTCAAGTTCAGTGAATATTTTTCTCAGGAGAATCCAAGCAGAGAGTTTTGTCCATTTTACAGATGGTCATGAGAAAGAAATGCTATATTCTAATCTATTTTCTCAATTTTATAACTTGAAACCGTGTGAAAACTTGGGCGTTGATGAATTTGCTTCTTTCCTGTCTCTGAGGAAGAAGGAGGCATCTCTATAACATCCAGAGAATTTACTGGTTTCTCCTCCCTTATGGGTTTCCCAGGTAGCGCAGTTCACCTGCCCATGCAGGAGCAGAAAGAAATTTAGGTTAGATTTCTGGGCCAGGAAGATCTCCTAGAGGAGGGCATGGCAACCCTCTCCAGTTTATTGCCTGGAGAATCCCTTAGATAGAAGAACCTGGTGCACTATAGTCCATGGCATTCCAAGGAATGGAATACAACTGAGCATGCACACACACACACACCCTCCCTTTTAGGAGGCTTAAGCTTGACCAGTTGGGGTATAGACCTGATCTTACTGTGACATAGATTTTATTTTTCCTACATTACACATTAACTAGAATAGACTATGTAATGTACCAAATTTCACACAGTTTAAACAGGGGGTTTTTTATTCAGGTCAGTCTCCAAATTCTGACTTTCTCCCACTGAATCAAGCTAACTTTCATCATCCTGCTTAGGAAAATGTTTGTCATGAAGCTATAGCTAAATAAAACATTAGCTTCCCTGGTGGCTCAGATGGTAAAGGAATTACCTGCAATGAGGGAGGCCTGGGTTTGATCCCTGGGTTTGGAAGATTCCCTGGATGAGGACATGTCAACCCACTCCAATATTCTTGCCTGGAAAATCCCATGCACAGAGGAGCCTGCTGAGCTAGAGTCCATGGGGTCACAAGGAGTCAGACATGACTGAGGGACTACACACACAGATCATCCACTTTAATATCTAATGTGTTATCAGGTAATAATTTAGGCAAGCCCTTGAAATGAATTCTGAGACTCAATATATCAGCAAATTTGCAAAACTCAGCAGTGGCCACAGAACTGGAAAAGGTCAGTTTTCATTCCAATCCCAAAGAAAGGCAATGTCAAAGGATGCTCACAATTGCACTCATCTCATACGCTAGTAAATTAATGTTTAAAATTCTCCAAGCCAGGCTTCAAAATACGTGACCCATGAACTTCCAGATGTTCAAGCTGGATTTAGAAAAGGCAGAGGAACCAGAGTTCAAATTGCCAACATCACTGGATCATGGAAAAAGCAAGAGAGTTCCAGAAAAACATCTACTTCTGCTTTGTTGACTATGCCAAAGCCTTTGACTGTGTAGATCACAATAAACTGTGGAAAGTTATAAAGAGATGGGAATACCAGACCACCTGACCTGCCTCTTGAGAAACCTGTATGCAGGTCAGGAAGCAACAGTTAGAACTGGACATGGAACAACAGACTGGTTCCAAATAGGAAAAGGAGTCCATCAAGACTGTATATTGTCACCCTGCTTATTTAACTTATATGCAGAGTACATCATGAGAAATGCTGGGCTGGACAAAGCACAAGCTGGAATCAAGATTGCCAGGAGAAATATCAATAACCTCAGATATGCATTTGACCCCACCCTTATGGCAGAAAGTGAAGAAGAACTAAAGAGCCTCTTGATGAAAGTAAAAGAGGAGAGTGAAAAAGTTGGCTTAAAGCTCAACATTCAGAACATGAAGATCATGGCATCTGGTCCCATCACTTCATGGGAAATAGATGGGAAAACAGTGGAAACAGTGTCAGACTTTTTATTTTTGGGGGCTCCAAAATCACTGCAGATGGTGACTGCAGCCATGAAATTAAAAGACACTTACTCCTTGGAAGAAAAGTTATAACCAACCTAGACAGCATTTTAAAAAGCAGAGACATTACTTTGCCAAGAAAAGTCCATCTAGTCAAGGCTATGGTTTTTCCAGTGGTCATGTATGGATGTGAGAGTTGAACTATAAAGAAAGCTGAGTGCCAAAGAACTAATGCTTTTGAACTATGGTGTTGGAGAAGACTTTTGAGAGTCCCTTGGACTGCAAGGAAATTCAGCCAGTTCATCCTAAAGGAGATCAGTCCTGGGTGTTCATTGGAAGGAATGATGCTGAAGCTGAAATTCCAATACTTTGGCCACCTGATGTGAAGAACTGACTCATTTGAAAAGACTCTGATGCTGAGAAGGATAGAGGGCAGGAGGAGAACGGGACGACAGAGGATGAGATGGTTGGATGGCATCACTGACTCAATGGACATGAGTTTGGGTAAACTCTGGTGATGGACAGGGAGGCCTGGCGTGCTGCAGTCCATGGGGTCACAGAGTCGGGTACAACTGAGTGACTGAACTGAACTGAACTGAAATGAATAATGCCATGTTTACTTAGTTGTACTACTTTTGTCCTGTAAACATGTGTGACCATGTTAATGCATGTAGTGATGAAGGGAGGATCAAGAGGACTGGAATCTTCTGTGTATAATACTATTAATATGTTTTCCAGCAAAGTCTGCTTCCCATGGATTTTTCTGTTTACTTTGTGTGCCTCTTAATGACAACTGTATGTGGCCTTTGGATATATCAACTGATAAAAGCCTTATCCTATGTGGGCTCATGTCTACCTTTTGTTTTATAACATGGTATAATGTTATAGGTCGTGCACTGTTATAACATTTTCACTCATCAGATAATCAAAATGAAAAAATATAATATTTTTCATCACTTAGTGTATGAATATCAGAGCTCCAAATCCTTGGCCTTCTAATGGACTGAAATTCAGTCAAGTTGTTTTGAAATTTGGCAGTATGTATCAAGAACTTTAAAGAGTTCGTAACCTTCAACTTTGTAAATTCTTCTAGAAGTCTGACCTAAGTAAATGATCAAAGATATTAACCAATATTCTATACATAAAGATGTTTCATAGTCATTTTTATTATTGTGAAAAACACCATCAATATCTGGTGTCTAGGAATTTGGGATTGATTAAATAAAATGTATTTATGTCTTGAAAAGACTGTAGAGGAATTAGAAAATATTAATCAATTTTTTCTTGATGGTGAGATTACAGGTGTTTCAATCATTTTTCTTTGTTCCATTCTGTATTTTTATCTGGTGTTTCAACCTTTTTTCTTGTTTCATTCTGTTCTTTTATCTAAGGTAAACAGTTACTGTTTTATTAGTGAACAAGTTATTTTTAAGACAGAATTGGTCAAGGTTACTTCTGATTCTCCCAGCTTTCTGTGCTTTGGAAATTGCTTCAGCAAATGTATTTGTTAATCTTGTTTTCAAGCATTCACACTAGCACATACATACACGCATGCATGCAGGCACCCCATGCCCACTCCAACACCCCAGGCCTGTTATTTACCCTCGCCTTCCACAATCAATAGCCAATATATTTTTATAATTTTATATGATCATGAACTTGACTGATCTTCCCAATGGAAGAAAGTATACTAGAGCATCTGTTCTGTCTTCATTGGCCTAATAGTTAACATACTAATACGAGTTGGTAGAAATTTTATTTCTGAAGATTTAGGTTAATATGCTTGAGAGAATATCCCAGGGTTTTCATGTGTGTTGCTGTATGAACAGAGAATGTTGCTGTTAATTAAGTTTATAATGGAAATAGCTGTCTACTTTGAAATAGTTCAGCTGTATTTTTGTGCATGTATTATAGGATAGATTTGGTTGTGTTTTGGAAGGTGATATTTTTGTTTAGTTTTTGTATCAGGGTAATATTGAAAAGTGTTTTCTCTTTTTTCCCTGTTCTCTGAAAGAGTTTGTGTAACACTGACGTTATTCTTAAGATTTTTGAGAGAACCAAAAGGGAATTTAACTGTATCAGCATTGTCTTCATGGAAAGTTTTATAGTATACAATTGAATGTCTTTACCAATATTAAGATATTTGTATTTTCTTATACTTTGTGTCAACTCTAGTATTTTGTGATTTTGAGGGAGGTCTGGTATAAATATAGGCACTTCAGCTTTCTATCAGTTCAGTTCAGTAGAGTCGCTCAGTCATGTCTGACTCCTTGTGACCCCATGAATCACAGCACTCCAGGCCTCCCTGTTCATCACCAACTCCCAGAGTTCACTCAGACTCACGTCCACTGAGTCACTGATGCCATCCAGCCATCTCATCCTCTGTCATCCCCTTCTCCTCCTGCCCCCAATCCCTCCAGCATCAGAGTCTTTTCCAATGAGTCAACTCTTCGCATGAGGTGGCCAAAGTACTGGAGTTTCAGCTTTAGCATCATTACTTCCAAAGAAATCCCAGAGTTGATCTCCTTCAGAATGGACTGCTTGGATCTCCTTGCAGTCCAAGGGACTCTCAAGAGTCTTCTCCAGCACCACAGTTCAAAAGCATCAATTCTTCAGCACTCAGCCTTCTTCACAGTCCAACTCTCACATCCATACATGACCACTGAAAAAACCATAGCCTTGACTAGACGGACCTTAGTCGGCAAAGTAATGTCTCTGCTTCTGAATATGCTATCTAGGTTGGTCATAACTTGATGTTGGCAATTTGATCTCTGTTTCCTCTGCCTTTTCTAAATCCAGCTTGAACATCTGGAAGTTCACAGTTCGCGTATTGCTGAAGCCTGGCTTGGAGAATTTTGAGCATTACTTTACTAGCATGTGAGATGAGTGCAATTGGGCGGTAGTTTGAGCATTCTTTGACATTGCCTTTCTTTGGGATTGGAATGAAAACTGACCTTTTCCATTCCTGTGGCCACTGCTGAGTTTTCCAAATTTGCTGGCATATTGAGTGCAGCACTTTCACAGCATCATCATAAGAGTAATGCTTGAAATTATCACTTCCTTTTCAGCTTTTTGAAATAATTTGGTAAGAATAGGTATCAACTCTTCTTTAAATGTTTGGTAGAATTCCTCTGTGAGACCAGCCCTGGTTAAGAGTTTTTTGTTAAGAGTTTTTTGATTATTGATTCAATTTCTGTACTAATAACTTTTTGTTCAGATTATCTATTTCTATCTGATTCAGCTTTGGAAGAGTGTATATATCCAGGAATTTACCTGTTTTTTTAATAGGTAATCCAATTGATTGGTGTATAACTATTCCAAGTCTTCTATTATGATTGTATTTCTGTGATATTGGTTGTAATTTCTTTTGTTGTTATTGATGTTTGTTTTTTTGGGGGGTCTTCTCTCTTCTTTCCTTATTTTCACTCTGATCTTTATTATTTCTTCCTTCTGGTGACTTTGAGCTCTGTTCATTCTTCATTCCCTAATTTCTTTAGATTTTTAAATTAGATTATTTACTTGAGTTTTTTTTTTTTTTTGAGGTAGTCTTGTATCACTATAAACTTCCCTCTTAAAACTGCTCTCACTCCATCTCATAGCTGTTGGAAAGTTGTATTTATTTTCCCTTGTCTCAAGGTATTTTCTTATTTCTTCTTTGATATCTTTGTTGACCTATTGGCTTTTTAGTAGGATGTTTTTAGTTTCCATGTGCTTGTGTTCTTTCCATTTTCCTTCTTATAATTGATATTCAGGTTAAAACTGTTGTGTCTGGAAAGAATGCTTGATATAATTTCAGCTTTTTTATATGTATTGGGATGTGTTTTTTGGCCTATCATGAGGTTTATCTTGGAGAACCTTCCCTGTGCACTTGAAAAAAATATGTATTGTGCCATTTTGGGACATTTCTATTGAAATGTCCTCGAGTCATCTATTAAGCCCATTTAGTCTAATGTGTCATTTAAGGTCACTGTGTCCTTTTTTTATTTTCAGTCTTCAGGATCTTTTCATTCATGTAGGGGTGTGGTAAAGTCTCCTGGTATATTATATTGCTCTAAATTTCTTCCTTTATGCCTATTAATATTTGGTTTATATATTTAAGTTCTCCTATATTAAGTGCATATATGTTTACAAATGTTAAATCCAATTTGTTGGATATTGGTTACTTTATCATTATATAATGTCCTTCTTTGTCCTTTACTGTGGTCTTGTTTTAAATTCTACTATGTGTGATGAGTATTGCTACACTAGCTTTTTTATTTCTATTTATATAAAATATCTTTTTCCATTCCTTCATTTCTGTCTTTAGCTCTGAAGTGAATATTTTGTAAGCAACATATAGATAGGTCATTTTTTAATCCAGTCAGCTACTCTGTGTTTTTTGATAACATATTTACTCCATTGACATTGAAAATGATTATTCATAGGTATGTACTTATTGCCATATTGTTACTTGTTTCCTGGTTGTTTTTGTAGTTGTCTCTATTCATTTCTTCTTTTAATCGCTTCCCTGTGGTTTGATGACTTTCTTTAGTGTTATATTTGGGTTCCTTTCTCTTTACTATCAATTGTAGGTTTTTGATTTATGGTTACCGTGGGGCATATATGTTGATGAAAGCTATCTATTTGTTTTTAAACTGGTCATCATTTAATTTCAAACACATTTTTTATAGTCAAAAAGAAAAAGATTTTTTTTTTACTGTCCCTCAATATTTGGTGTCATATTTTCAAACCTATCCCTTATCTGTTTGTTATAGTTACATTGATTTTATATTTTTTGTCTTTTAACCTTCATTCTTTTTAGGTTGTTGATCTGCTGCATTTGGTATGCATTTTCTTTGCCTGTGGGATTCTTTTCGGTCCTATATTTTCTTATTTTATGTTCAGTTCAGTTGCTCAGTCATGTCCAGCTCTTTGTGACCCCATGGACTGCAGCACGCCAGGACTCCCTGTCCATCACCAAGTCCCGAAGTTTACTCAAACTCATGTCTATTGAGTCGATGATGCCATTCATCCATCTCATCCTTTGTCATCCACTTCTCATCCCACCTTCAATCTTTCCCATCATCAGGGACTTTTCAAATGAGTCAGTTCTTTGCATCAGGTGGCCAAAGTATTGGAGTTTCAGCTTCAGCATCATTCCTTCTAATGAACACTCAGAACTGATCTCCTTTAGGATGAACTGGTTGGATCTCCTTGCAGTCCAAGGGACTCTCAAGAGTCTTCTCCAACACCACAGTTCAAAAGCATCAATTCTTTGGCACTCAGCTTTCTTTAGGGTCCAACTATCAAATCCACACATGACTACTGGAAAAACCATAGCTTTGACTAGACAGTTTGTTGGTAAAGTAATGTCTCTGTTTTTGAATATGCTGTCTAGATTGAGCAAAATTCTCTTGAAGGTATAAGCATATTTTAATTTCATGGCTGCAGTCACCATCTGCAGTGATTTTGGAGCCCCCCAAAATAAAGACTGTCATTGTTTCCACTGTTTCCCCATCTATTTCTCATGAAGTGATGGGACTGGATGTCATGATCTTAGTTTTCTGAATGCTGAGCTTTAAGCCAACTTTTTCACTCTCCTCTTTCACTTTCATCAAGAAGCTCTTTAGTTCTTCTTCACTTTCTGCCATAAGGGTGGTGTCATCTGCATATCTGAGGTTATTGATATTTCTCCCAGCAATCTTGATTCTAGCTGGTGCTTTATCCAGCCTAGCATTTCTCACGATGTAGTCTGCATATAAATTAACTAAGCAGGGTGACAATATACAGCCTTGTTGTACTCCTTTTCCTATTTGGAACCAGTCAGTTGTTCCATGTCCATTTCTAACTGTTGCCTGCTGACCTACATACAGATTTCTCTAAAGGCAGGTCAGGTGGTCTGGTATTCCCATCTCTTGAAGAACTTTCCATAGTTTGTTGTGATCCACACAGTCAAAGGCTTTGGCGTGGTCAATAAAGCAGAAGTAGATGTTTTTCTGGAACTCTCTTGCTTTTTTGATGATCTATGAGATGTTGGCAATTTGATCTCTGGTTCCTCTGCCTTTTTTAAATCCAGCTTGAACATCTGGAAGTTCACAGTTCACATACTGTTCAAGCCTGGCTTGGAGAATTTTGAGCATTGCTTTACTAGTGTGTGAAATGAGGGCAATTGTGCAGAAGTTTGAACATTCTTTGACATTGCCTTTCTTTGGGATTGAAATGAAAATGGAACTTTTCCTGTCCTGTGGCTGAGTTTTCCAAATTTGCTGGCATATTGAGTGCAGCACTTTCACAGCATCGTCTTTTAGGATTTGAAATAGCTCAACTGAAATTCCATCACCTCCACTAGGTTTGTTCATAATAATGGTTCCTAATGCCCATTTGACTTCACATTGCAGGATGTCTGACTCTTGGTGAGTAATTATCTGGGTCATGAAGATCTTTTTTGTATAATTCTTCTGTGTATTCTTTCCATCTCTTCTTAATATCTTCTGCTTCTGTTAGGTCCATACCATTTCTGTCCTTTTATTGTGCCCATCTCTGCATGAAATATTCCCTTGGTTTCTCTAATTTTCTTGAAGAGATCTCTAGTCTTTCCCATTCTTTTTTCCCCCTCTATTTCTTTGCATTGTTCATTGAGGAAGGCTTTCTTATCTCTCCTTGCTGTTCTTTGGAACTCTGCATTCAAATGGGTATATCATTCCTCTTCTCCTTTGCCTTTGCTTCTCTTCTTTTCATAGCTATTTGTAAGGCATCCTCAGACAACCATTTTGCCTTTTTGCTTTTCTTTTATTGGAGATGGTGTTGATCACTGCCTCCTGTACAATGTCACCAACCTCCATCTCTATTTCTTCAGGCACTCTGTCTATAAGATCTAATCCCTTAAAACCATATGTCACTTCCACTGTACAGTTGTAAGGGATTTGATTTAGGTCATACCTGAATGGTCTAGTGGGTTTCCCTACTTTCTTCAATTGCAGCCTGAATTTGGCAATAAGGAGTTCATGATCTGAGACACAGTCAGCTCCCTGTCTTGTTTTTGCTGACTGTATAGAGCTTCTCCATCTTTGGCTGCAAAGAATATAATCAATCTGATTTCAACAGTATGGACAGTATGAAAAGGCAAAAAATAGGACACTGAAAGATAAACTCCCCAGGTCAGTAGATGCCCAATATGCTGCTGGAGATCAGTGGAAAAAAACTCCAGAAAGACTGAAGAGATGGAGCCAAAGCAAAAACAATACCCAGTTGTGGATGTGACTGGTGATGGAAGTGAAGTCCAATGCTGTAAAGAGCAATATTGCATAGGAACCTGGAATGTTAGGTCCATGAATTAAGGCAAATTAGAAGTGGTCAAACAGGAGATGGCAAGAGTGAACAACAACATTTTAGAGATCAGCATACTAAAATGGACTGGAATGGGAGAATTTAACTCAAATGACCCTTGTATCTACTATTGTGGGCAAGAATCCCTTAGAAGAAATGGAGTAGCCATCACAGTCAACAAAAGAGTTAAAAATGCAGTACTTGGATGCACTCTCAAAAATGACATAATGATTTCTGTTAGTTTTGAAGGCAAACCATTCAACATCACAGTAATTCATGTCTATGCCCAACCAGTAATGCTGAAGAAGCTGAAGTTGAATGGTTCTCTGAAGGCCTACAAGACCTTCTAGAACTAACAGCCAAAAAATGTTGTCCTATTCATTATGGGGACTGGAATGCAAAAGTAGGAAGTCAAGAAATACCTGGAGTAACAGGTAAATTTGGCCTTGGAGTACAGAATGAAGCAGGGCAATGGTAATAGAGTTCTGCCAAGAGAATGCACTGGTCATAGCAAACACTCCCTTCCAACAACACAAGAGAAGAACATACACATGGACAGCATCCGATGGTCAATATAGAAATCTGGTTATTTTCTTATTTCATGTTACAGCCTTTTACTTTTCACTTGAAGAAGACCCTTTAACTTCTGTTATAAGGTTGGCTTCATGGTGGCTTGTCTGGGAAAATCTTTCTTTCTCTTTCACTGATAATCTTGCCAAGTAGGGTATCCTAGATTGTAGGTTCTTTTCCTTTTAGCACTTCGATGTGTATCATCCCACTCTCCTCTGGCCTGGAAAGTTTCTGTCATAAAATCAGTTGAAATTCTTATGAAAGTTCCCTTGTATGTGACTCTTGCCGCTTTTAGAATTCTCTCTTTAATTTTTTCCATCTTAATGATAATACGTCTTTGTATTGTTCTCTTTGGGTTCACTTTATTTGGGGCTCTGTGCTTTCTGGACATGGAGATCTGTTTCCTTTATCAGGTTAGAAAAGTTTTAGTCATAATTGTAGCAAATACCTTTTCTGTGAGTTTCTCTCTTCTCCTTCTGGAACCCCTATAATGTGAATATTAGTATGCCTGATATTCTCCCAGAGGTCCCTTAAGCTCTCTTTATGTTTTACTATTCAAAAATTAGTTATAGAAATAGCATTTCTGTAAGTATTTTTTGAACTCTTTATCATGCCCATTTTTTCCCCCAACTGTGTGCATGTTTGCAGGCTTCCCTGCTGGCTCAGACAGTAAAGAGTCTGCCTGCAATATAGGAGACCCGGGCTCAATCCCTTGGTTGGGAAGATTCCCTGGAAAAGGAAATGGCTACCCACTCCAAGGCTGTGGTGGCCTCTGTGCCCGCTCCTTCCCTGGAGAATGCATGTGCACATAGGCATTTCTCGTGGCAACCTTCATCTTAGTGGGGAGCAGTGCCAGAGCAGGAGAGGCTGTGGCAGGAGCCTGGTGCAAGCTGAGGGCACACTGGGGTGGTCCTGGCAGGCCATCCAGAGCAGGAGGCTGTTTTCAGTCTGTTGCTTCTGTGCCGGTACTAGGAGTAAGCAAGTCTTTGCTTATGCCCTTCATTAGCAGAGTCTCAGCTTCTCATAGCCCTCTGGTAACCTCCATTGGTTTTCAAGTCTGCTAACGGGGCTTGTCTTCCTGGCGTCATACCCCTGGGCTGGGGTGTCTGTACATGGCTCAAATCCCTCACATTCCCCAGGGAGGATCTCTGTGCCTGTGATATGCCCTTTTTTTCTGGGTCACCTTCTAGGGATATGGACCTCAACTAGGTGTTTTCTCCTTCCCTTCTACCAGAGTCCATGTCCCATGCATTTATATATTTATATATATATATAAAATAATAATACAAATATATAATTTATATAATTTATGGGCTTCCCTGGTGGCTCAGATGTAAAGCATCTGCCTGCAATGCAGGAGACCTGGGTTCGATTCCTGGGTAAGGAAGATCCCCTGGAGAAGGAATGGCAATCCACTCCAGCACTCTTGCCTGGAAAATCCCATGGACAGAGGAGCCTGACAGGCTACAGTCCTTGGGGTCGCAAAGAGTTGGATACGACTGAGCAACTTCACTCACTATATAATTTATAATATATATATATGTATATAGCCTTGGTTGAAAATTTATTTCACTCATCTTCAGTTCATTTACCATGAGGTTGCTCTATATATAGTTGTAGTACTGATGTAATTGGTGATGGAGCTATGGGGAGAGAGAAACTTCGATTCTTCCCTCTACCATATTGATCCTGCCTCTTAGGGGTCTATATTATGCTTTATTAACTCATTTTCATCAACTTTGAATTAGTATGATGCTGCTTCAAGTACAATGTAAAAGTCACATGTATATATTTACCCATCACATTATCTGTGCTATTATCATACATTTTATTTCCACAAATGTATTAAACCATACAAAACATTTTTATTACTTTTGCTTCAGTCATTTTTGTCACTTAGAATTTTGATTTTGGATTTATTAAAATAGGTATTATAAATAGATTTTTTTGACATGTATCACTCTTGAGAAAATGAGAAGAAAACAGAAGTAAAAGAAATTGGCTGAAGAATGTCTTAAGGTAATGACGGCTACATCCTGGCTGCCACCTGTCTGGCTACAGTGTTAAGACCTTAACTGACTTCAGAGATGTGAAAGTGTGATATAATACAAACATAAACTCCCATGTACCTATCACCTTGCTTAAAAAATAGAACAAGTCCCTATTTTTTTTGAAGCCATGTATATATCTACTTTAACATATCTTCTCCTTCTTTACATTCAAGAGATAACCACTAATTGAATTTTATATTTGTTTATCCTTTTTTTCTGTAGTTTTAATAAATATGTATTCAAAAATACATTGGTCTTATTCTTGAACTGTTCTATAAATGTAATTTTATCTCACATATTTTGTGATTTGGTTTTGTAAACTCAACATTATGTCATACCCATTCATGTTTATTTTCATATTTGCTATTTGTTTTCATTGTTTTATAGTTTTCCACTGTATATATATACTCCCAAATGTATTCATGTTTCTATTCATGGAAATTGGGGTTGTTTTGTTATTATAGATGATTTTCTTGTAAATATTTTTGTCCCCTATAATACATTTAAAAGTTATTCAAATTATATATTAAGGGTGAGATTGTTAGGTCTAAACAATAGATTAGCCTACTCCAATTGTCAGCAGAAGCTGCTGAACAACTGCCGTTCCCCATTCTTCCTCTGAATATCCTCTTAGGACATGAGTCTTTTCCTTCCTTGATCTATGTACATGCTCAGTTGCCCAGTCATGTCCAATTCTTTGTGACTCCATGGACTGTAGCCTGCTAGGCACCTCTGTCTGTGGGATTTTCCAGGCAAGAATGCTGGAGTGGGTTTCCATTTCCTCCTCCAGGAGATCTTCCTGATCCAGGGATTGAATCCACGTCTCCTGTGTCTCCTGCATTGGCTGGTGATTCTTTACCACTGAATCACCTAGGAAGCCCCTCTTGGTCTATGGATAGAGCTAATTATCTGTATTCAGAGAACTTCAGGAAGAAGAAGAGGAAATGGAAGAGATTTTTTTTCCACCCTGAAATCTGTGACTTTTTGAAAGCCATATCTTTGGAGAACAAAAGCCAGAACGAAAATAAGGTAAATCACTAATCATATCTCTGCTGGGCATGAGTGTGAGATAGGGGCTGCAGTTAGAGGAGGGTGTTTCAGGCTATAGCAGAGTTAAAAATCACAAAATCTACTGTGAAGTTACTACTAGACTGTGGTGTAGGAGACCAACCGTGGCCTGAGAATGGATCAGATAGGGAGGCATCAGGTGCCCGCAAACGGGGCCTTTTGCCTGTGGGCAAGGGGGCTCCTTGCAAACAAGTGCCTCCTTGCCTGAAGCCTATTCACGAACCCCTAATGGTTAGAGACCCTCTCGCAAACGAGGGGTCTCTCGCCCTCCCTGAAAAGTAGGAGGAAGCTGGGGCCCTGAACAGGCTTCTTAGTAAACATGTGAAGGTCACTTTCTCCCTCTGTCCTGTAATTGCAACTTTGTACTTATATGGTAAAAAAATGCAGTGTTTCGCTTCTTGGATTGCTTCCCAGAACTGGACTGTAGAAATAAACTGCAAGGGGGGCTTGCGCAGTTTTGTCTCCTCTGGCCGGAATTGTGTTTGTCTGTCTTGTCTGTGTCTGTGTCTGTGTCTCTGTCTCATTTCGCTCGTAACACTGTGGTACATAAAAATGCAAACAGAAGTGAACATTTCATTTTTACGAAATGTAGGGTGTGTAGGGAAAGCTGGAGCTAGCTCTCTTGCAATACATCTCTGAATCTGTCTTCATTGTAGCTCCCTGCTTTATTTCCTATTTAACAGACTTCAAAGGTTACTGACTCCTTGCTCTAAGATGTGTTATTACCAAGGAATTCAGTCTTTCATGTCTCTTGTCCTCGTAATTGCCTCTATGTTGCTCCCCCAACAGTCTCAGATGCAATGCAAAGCTCTCTATCAGAGTTTGAATCAATGATTTTGTAGTAAGGTTGACTGGAAATTTTCTCAAGAAAGATCTTATCCCACCAGCTTACTCACTTGAAGAACCTGAACTAGTTGTAGATTAGTTGTTCCCTCGCTTGTGAAACAATTTGTAGGTCTCCAGCTGGTGCTTTTGTAAGAAGAGCTGTGTCTGGTGGCCCTTTTTCCTCCATGTCATATCCAGTAGTTCCATGGCTAGCTATGGACCAGTTGCAGGATGCAACTTGTCTTCCTGTGTCTTGTAGTGACTTTGACCCCTCCTATAGTATAGAGAACTGCTTCTGCTGTGAATTGTCTTTCTTTTCTTTTCTCCCTTTTTTACAGCCTTCAGCATTGAGCCAGGAGTCTTTCTGACTCCCATTCCATTAAATCATGTAGTCTCATTCTGAAAGTCTGAGACAAGGGGTCCCACTATAGAACCTTTATCTGTTTCTGCAACATGCCCTGCACAGTGATCTCTCGCTTTGTAATCACACTTATGCTTCCTTTTGGGAAAAGACTGACAACTTCACCAACATGCTGGAAGTACTTCCCAAGGATATGCTTGCAGTACCCACCGTGAATGTGTTAACAGCCACTGATGACACAGTAACAGCATGCACCAGGGTCATACCAGCCATGTTTCCTCCTGCACGTCCACTAGCTCGTTGTTGTTGTTCAGTCACTAAGTCATGACCGACTCTTTGTGACCCAATGGACTGCAGCACAACAGACTTCCCTGTCCTTCACCATCTCTCAGATCCTGCTCAAAACCATCCTTTGAGTCAGTAATGCCATCTGACCATCCCATCCTCTGTCATCCCCTTCCCCTCCTGCCTTCAATCTTTCCCAGCATCAGGATCTTGTCTTTTCCAGTGAGTCAGCTCTTTGCATCAAGTGGCCAAAGTATTGGAGCTTCAGCTTCAGCATCAGTCCTTTCAGTGGGTATTCAGGACTGATTTCCTTTCAGATTGACTGGTTGGATCTCCTTGCAATCCAAGGGACTTTCAAGAGTCTTCTCCAACACCACAGTTCAAAAGCATCAATTCTTCAGTACTCAGCCTTCTGTGTGGTTCAACTCTCACATCCATACATGACTACTGGAAAAACCATAATTTTGATTATACAGACCTTAGTTGGCAAAGTGATGTCTCTGCTTTTTAATACCTGTGTTCACTAGTTATTTTTGCCATTGCTCCTGAGTGTGCCTGTCCTGGTTCTACAGACTTGCTTGATGCCATGCTCACAGTACTTACTTCTGGGATTGTGGCTTTCCCCACTGCTGCTACCTTTACTGCTCCTCCCCACTCTTCCTACTGCTGAGAAAATTAAGTTTATGATTATGATTGGGAGAAACTTTGAAATTATCAAGTGTAATGTCCCATTTGACTCAGGAATCTCACTATAGTACCCTTGTCAGATGGTAATCTCTGTTGTGTGTGAACAGCTTCAGTGCCAAAGTATTATTACTGTTAAGTATGCAAGAGGAAAAGGGGGTGACAGGATAAGATGGTTGGATGGCATCATCCACACAATGGACATGAGTTTGAGCAAGTTCTTTAGGAGATAGTGAAGGACAGGGAAACCTGGCATGCTGCAGTCCATTGGGTAGCAAAGAGTTGGACACAACTTAGCAACTACACAACAACAATTCATATATACTTTTATTCGGCATACTTGTACTAATATTTTTATAGAAAGATTCCTATAAGAATGGGTTCAAGGGATATGTACATTTTACATTTTGACAGCTATTAGCAAATTATAGATGGGTACTCCCCACACATTGCTACTGTTTTGTTATAATTAATGCATTTCCAAGTTACTATAGAGGCTTACCACTGGCACATACTTGGCTATGTCTATTCAGTGCACAGATGAGATGGCCTCAATACACCCATCACCCTCCACTCGTGGTCTCAGAGATAAGTGAGTTTTTCCAAGTTCTCAAATAGTCTTTCCCATGTTTCTGAAGTGGGACACAACTGTGAATAAAATGTTTGACCAGTAGCAACTGACAAGCTATTTCTTATGATCATAAACAGAAGTCTTTATAAAATTCAAGAGAAATTGCCAGATCAGCCCTAATTTCTTTGCAGGCTTGTACTTCTTCTCTAGATGACCCAGCTGTATCCAGCATGCTTTTTCACAGCCTGTTGTTGTTTAAACCAGAAGCATGACTTTGTCTAATAGGAGAGGCTGGTGAATATGACACCCACAGTAATCATTTGGATACAGTTATGTAAGTCAGTGGCTTCTTTTTGCTGACCTGGATAAAAATGGTTTCAAATATCTGTGTTTCTTGAATATACCATTCCTTCTGTTGTATAGTTGTTACTGTGGATCCACTGTTGAGGTACTGAATATATCCACCAAACCATTGCTATGGACAGATCAGGGCAATAACATAATGTTCATGGCTGCATTTTATCTTTTATCAAGAGAGCTCTGCTTGTGCATTTTGATTGTATAAATCCCAGCATCCAGTGGAGGAGAGACCTCAACCACCTACTTCTCTACTCTTGTTATTTAGTCGCTCAGTTGTGTTTGACTCTTTGCATCCCCATGGTCTGCAGCACGCCAGGCTTCTCTGTCCTTCACTATCTCCTGGAGTTTGCTCAAAGTCACGTCAGTTGAGTTGATGATACCATCCAACCATCTCATCCTCTGTCATCCCCTTCTCCTCATGCCCTAAATCTTTCCCAGCATCAGGGTCTTTTCCAATGAGTTGGCTACCCTATGGGTCTGCTTTTATGTTCTACTGTTTTCTGTTATCTGTTGCCGTAATAAATCATCTTTGTCTTTATTTCTGTAGCCAACTGCTCAGGGTGGGGCCAACACAGCCTCCACTGGGCACAGGTAGATCCTGCCATAAACGTGAGCAGGCAGGAGTGAGATATATATGTATCTATTGATAGTTATGTTGTAAACTCATTACGAAAGGTGAAATCTTTAAATTATTCATATGTTTACCTTGGAGCTGTTGTTTTGTGTAGTTGTAATAGCATATTGAAAAACAGAGACATTACTTTGCCAACAAAGGTCCGTCTAGTCAAGGCTATGGTTTTTCCTGTGGTCATGTATGGATGTGAGAGTTGGACTGTGAAGAAGGCTGAGCACCGAAGAATTGATGCTTTTGAAGTGTGGTGTTGGAGAAGACTCTTGAGAGTCTCTTGGACTGCAAGGAGATCCAACCAGTCCATCCTAAAGGAGATCAGTCCTGGGTGTTCTTTGGAAGGAATGATGCTGAAGCTGAAACTCCAGTACTTTGGCCACCTCATGCGAAGAGTTGACTCATTGGAAAAGACTCTGATGCTGGGAGGGATTGGGGACAGGAGGAGAAGGGGACGACCGAGGATGAGATGGCTGGATGGCATCACGGACTCGATGGACGTGAGTCTGAGTGAACTCCGGGAGTTGGTGATGGACAGGGAGGCCTGGTGTGCTGCGATTCATGGGGTTGCAAAGAGTCAGACATGACTGAGGGACTGAACTGAAATGAACGAACTGAAGTTTTCATCTGCCATCATTTGCCTTTGGGCTAAAGCATTTTCTTTGATATTTTTTACGATTCATAAGAATCTGGTGATAAATTCCCCCAGTTGTTTATCTGAAAACAAATAGATCTTGTTTCTCTATAAATGTTTTGATTTTGCCTTTATCCTTGAAGGACACTTTTGTAGGGAATAGAATTCTAGATGATTGTTTTTCTAGTACTGTAATGTCTTTATTCTTTTGCCTTCTAATTTACATTATTTCTGATAAGAAGTGAGTAATAGTATTTGTTCCCCTATGTAAAGTGTCACCTTTTGTGTGGATACTTTTAAGATTGTTTTTTCCCCTTAACTTTGGCTTTGATTTTTAGCAATTTGACCAGAATACTCCTATATGTGATTTTATTTGTGTTTATCCTGCTTCATTTTTGTTAATTTTCTTGGATTTGTGGGTTGGTATGTCTTCATTAAATTTGAAATATTTTTAATGATTTGTTTTTCAACATCCTTTTATTTTTGCTGCCCCAATCTTTTTTCTATTTCTTGTTAGACCACTTGATATCTTCACTAGTAGTTGAACATGGACACTTTGTTGTTGCTTGTCTGTTTAGTTTTTCCCTCCTCTGTGTGTTTTCATTTCCATTAACCTGTCTTCAAGTTTATTGTGTTCCCTTAGTCTGCTGTTAAACCCATTCAGTATAGGACATTATAGCTTTACATTTAGAATTACATTTAGTTCTTAATAATTTTTCTCTGTTGAAATCCTCTGTTTACATATTTGTAAATTCTTTTAGTATCTTTAATGTATTTATAATAGTACCTTTATAATCCTTTCATCCTAAGTCCAGCATCTGTGTCATCTCTTGATCTGTTTCTCTTAACTGTTTATTTTTTCCTGGTTATGAGTCACATGTTTTCTGCTTTTTTGCAACATTATTTTTAAATTATATACTACTCATTATGGATGATACCTTGTTTTAAGTGTAGATTTTCTTTAAAGAATATTGAGCCTTGTTATGGAGAGCAGTTAATTTTTTCATGGTTAGAACGCATGCTTTGTGAAGACTTTTAGAATTTTTTGGGGGGCTCATCTAATGAAGTTTCTCAAGGTCTATGGAAAACCTATACTTATACTGTAGCCTTTCTGGGATTTTAACTAAATGCCTTGGTTTTTCAGCATTTCTGACTGGTTCTAATTCTAATGCTTCCCAGTACTACATATCCTTCAAAATTTTATTTTAGTTTGTAGTCTCCAGTAGCTGTTCTCTGCAAAGCCTCACAGAGTCTTGTTTTCAGCTTGCATAGCTTAGTCTTTGGCCAAAGACTAAAGTAACTCCTATGCAGGTTTTTTTACTTAGCTCTTTCCTCTCTGGCACCTGGACATGTAGTTTTAAGCCACCTCAGCACCTCCATATTGTGATTTTGGTTTCCTTTTCTTAGTGAGATTGCTGTTCTATTTGTCCTCTAATTCCCTATGATGTTATTTAGAAAGTGCCCCAAAGCCAGTGTGAATGTAGAGCTTTCCATCTGTTTCTCATCTCTCAAGGATAATAGTCTTGTGCTCTTAAGGTCCAGTGACTAAAGACTGCCGTGTTACATGTTTTGAAATACACATTGTATTATAAGTTGACAGTTGCTTATGGTTACATGATCAATTGTCTATTACTCTGTCATGCTGTATCTTCAAACCTGATTTTGAGTCCAAACTCTACAAATTTTAAATGTTGTAACCTTAGACAATGGAGTAGCCATCATGGGCAACAAAAGAGTCCGAAATGCAGTACTTGGATGCAATCTCAAAAATGACAGAATGATCTCTATTCGTCTCCAAGGCAAACCATTCAATATCACAGTTATCCAAGTCTATGCCCCAACCAGTAA
>SJYT01036078.1:0-43325 GCA_006410635.1 Cephalophus harveyi | reverse complement strand
CCCGGCCGCCACTGGCCTCGGATGCGCGGTGGCTCCACCCAGCTGCCGCCCTGACCTCGGACACCGGGTGTCTTCTCCCGGCCGCCACTGGCCTCAGACGTCGGGCAGCTCTTCCCGGCCGCCGCCCTGACCTCGGACGCGGGGTGTCGCCTCCCGGCCGCCACTGACCTCGGACACGGGGTGTCTCCTCCCGGCCGCCACTGACCTCGGATGCGGGGTAGCTCCACCCAGCTGCCGCCCTGACCTCGGACGCCGGGTGTCTCCTCCCGGGCTGCCACTGACCTCAGCACAGGGTAGCTCCTCTCGGCCGTTCCTGCGCCGTCGCAGCCTGGCACTCTAGGCTGCTGTCCCCGACCTCGGACGTGGGGCAGCTCCTCCCGGCCGCGCGTAGTGCGCCGGCCCGGGATGGATGGATATCTGCTACCTTTTTCTAAAATCTTAATGAGAAAAAATCAGAGAAAAGATATAGCAATGTCCTTTTACTCAATGATTACTCAAGATCTTTTAGCTTTATTACTTTTCTTCCAACCTATGCCTTTCCCTTTTATTATTGGATAACTCTCCCTGATCCATGGAGCATGCCCACCTCGAATCAGAACATAGATTTTTACTATGAGCCTTGGGCAGCAAAGTGAAGTGGAGAGCTGGAAATTTCCAAATGAATAAACTCTGCAATGGTAGGAAAACAAAACAAGTATGAAAAATTATTTTTTAAATATCAATTTTAATGCAGTAGATATGAGTTGAACACATGTTGATTTCTTTAATATTTTTATTTGGATATGTAAAGAATATATTTGTAATAGCAAGAGAGTTAAGGTCGCATCTTATGATTCCCTAACCAGCTGTACATCATAGTCTCCTGGGCAGGTTATTATTAAATGTGAATTTTCAGACTGTACTCTAGAGAGTCTGACTTAGGAGATTTCATGCAGACCCCATGAATCTGTAGTTTGAAATTTCTCCTTGAATGATCCTATTCATAGAGAGCTTGAAGAACTACTAAGAAAAAGGCTAAACCCAGTTTGCTGTTTCTTTCTCTAAGATTCAAATGCATGAAACTTTATACTCAAAAATGCTGATATTTTTGAATTAACTGTACAGCCAGTATGAATAGGTCAGAGTAGTGGTAGTCACTCAGTTGTATCTGACTCTGCGACCCCACAGACTGCAGCTCGCCAGACTCCTCTGTCCATGGGATTATCCAGGCAAGAATATTGGAGTGGATTGCCATTCCCATCTCCAAAGGATCTTCCCAACCCAGGAATCGAACCCAGGTCTCCTGTGTTGCACGCAGATTCTTTACCATTTGAGCTACAGGGAAGTCTACACACATGTCAAATGCAATCAAAACAAATAATTATGTAGTCCAAGTGTTACATTTAAAGCAGTTGTGAAAATTTACTGGAAATTTTCACAATCGGCTGTCCATCTGCTGCTGCTGCTAAGTCACTTCAGTCATGTCCGATTCTGTGTGACCCCATATACGGCAGCCCACCAGGCTCCCCCGTCCCTGGGATTCTCCAGGCAAGAATACTGGAGTGGGTTGCCATTTCCTTATCCAGTACATGAAAGTGAAAAGTGAAAGTGAAGTCACTCAGTCATGTCCGACTCTTTGCAACCCCATGGACTGCAGTCTACCAGGCTCCTCCGTCCATGGGATTTTCCAGGCAAGAGTGCTGGAGTGGGGTGCCATCGCCTTCTCTGGCTGTCCATCTAGTGACAGTCTAAAACCCAACAGAGTTTCTATCTTAATTGAATTCAACTTAGGAGATTTAGCATGATCCTTTTTTCAGTCAGATCACATATTTAGAGTACATAAGAATGTACTCTAAACATATTATAACACCAAAAATGTAAAAAAGTGAAGGCTATGTTAAAGTGGAATAGCAAATCACCATTTACTATATACATGACAATCCTGTAAGAACCAAAACATGTAACTATGGCTTTGATTCAAATATGTTATTGGTCTCAGAGCAATATACTTATTCCAGTTTTTTACATGCCAGAATGCAGTGACCTTTTACAAAGGAACTGGTGATAATTGATACTGCAAATTTGTATGGCCACCAAGAACATGGAAATACAATCTTAGGTAGATTATTGATTGCTGTGGATGAGCAAGCCATTCTTTCCATTTTGGTCTCATTATATATGTATATAGAAAAATCCAATGTAGCATCAGAGATTAATGTTTGCAACTGAATTTGAAGCTGCCTTTTTACTTTTAACATGTATCATGTATTCAGATTTAGTTTGCAATTAGCACCTACTAGTACATAAATGGAATAATCCAAAATTGAAATTATATGCAAATAAAAACCATCGTTTCACCCAAAATGTATCTTTATTTTAGTTTCAGACATGAGCTTGCTATCCTGTATCACCCCTGACCTGGTTCAAGGATACTTAGAATATTTAAGAATGTGAAGAGCAGCTATTAAGCCAGAAGAATAATTATTATCAAAGAAGGAAAACTAATCAAATTTGGAGAACTTGGACTTAAAAGATTTCATTGTTGTTCAGCATATCCCCACTCCTCTTACTGAGTGAAGTATTGTAACACATAAACGAGCTGTCTTGAATGGTATTTTTAGTGTTTAATACCCAGGGTAGCAACTTTATAGCTTATCTTCCTGATTATTCACATCTCTGAAGTGAGTTACTCATGATTTTCATTGGCACTTGACAAGTAAATTGATTGAAAATTAATGCTATGTGTATCGTATGTTGCTCTTTAGCTTTTCAATATTGCAGTTGCTTCTTTGGAGAAACTAAAGTACTTTGGATGATATATTGATATTTTAATCTACATGAGTTTCATGGAAAGTATTGCATGTTAATAAGAGGACCCATAGTTGTCTGAAAGTACCAATGGTCCACTTCAGCATCAAGTACTCTCATGTTGCCCATTCAGGGTGGCACACTTGAGTAGCAAAGAAGTATTTGATCCAATGAGAATTGCAATGATTCTCATCCTCCAGACACTATAGGCAGCAACACAACCTGCTAAGCAAACAATTCACCAGGTCCCAGGGACCCTTTATTGTCTCATCTCTTAGACTGTTTTATCTTTAATCTCTTTATGTTTTAATTAATTTATTTTTTAATTGAAGGATAATTGCTTTGCAGAATTTTGTTGTTTTCTGTCAAACATCAACATGAATCAGCCATGGGCTTCCATGGTGGCTCAAACAGTAGAGAATCTGCCTGCAATGCAGGAGACGTGGGTTCTATCACTGGGTTGGGAAGATCTCCTGGAGAAGGGAATGGCTACCTACTCCAGTATTCTTGCCTGGAGAATTCCATGGACAGAGGAGCATGGTGGCCTATGTACAGTCATCCATGGAGTTTCAGAGAGTCAGACACAACTGAGCCACTAACACCTTCACTTTCACTTTTCAATCTTTACTTTGACCTGTCATTTCTCCAGCCAAACAGAGCAGAAATTCACTTTGCAAGGTTGTTTACGGGGAAAACCAGGAAATTTCCAGTTCTCCTAGGGAATCAGAATATTTATGAAATGGTAAATAGCAAGTGAGAGTTGTATAGACTAAGCACCAAGAGGATGATACAGAAAATTCCTGGAAAGAAAGGCTTGTGAGGAATGTTTAAGAGAGGATGTGGGCCTCTAGTTCATTCTTTAATAGTGAAAGTGAGTATGTGCTAAGTTGCTTTTTGTGACCCCATGGACTGTAGCATGTCCATGGATTCTCCAGGCAAGGGTACTGGAGTGGGTTGCCATTTCCTCCTCCAGGGGATCTTCCTGACCCAGGGATCAAATCCACATCTCCTGTATTACCGGTGGATTCTTTATTGCTGAACCACCAGGGAAGCCCCTTAATAGTGAAAGGGACTATGTCAATGTGGAAGAGAGAGAAGTGAAGGAAAGTCTATGGAAGATTGACAGCCTAAGCACAGGCAGAGGAATGTTACAACCCTTGACATATTTAGAGACAATTAAGAAATCTGTTTGGGTAACTATTGGTTTTTATGACAGAAAAATGAAAAAGCTGCAAAGGGAGGTTAATGCCAGAAAATAACAAAGATATGAATAGACAATTGATAAAATGAATTGACTAGAGAAGGCAATGGCAACCCACTCCAGTACTCTTGCCTGGGAAATCCCATGGATGGAGGAGCCTCATGGGCTGCAGTCCATGGGGTCGCTAAGAGTCCGACATGACTAAGCGTCTTCACTTTCACTTTCACTTTCATGCATTGGAGAAGGAAATGGCAACCCACTCTAGTATTCTTGCCTGGAGAATCCCAGGGACAGAGGAGCCTAGTGGGCTGCCGTCTATGGGGTTGCACAGGGTCGGACATGACTGAAGTGACTTAGCAGCAGCAGCAGCGCAGCAGCAGCAGAACAAATTGAAAATGTCAATTAGGATATGAAATATGTTCAAAGTCATGTTGGTTAGGGAAATGCTAATTGAGTTATCAAGGTAACCATTTAAACCCTTCAGTGAGGCAACAATTTGAAAGATTAAAGTACCTATTCTAGAGAGGATATGGAGTAAAAGGGGATGTAATAGAAACACCTATTGTACACTGGTATCTGGTCTTTCTTGCTGGGCACACAGGATTGCACAACACCTCACCCCCCACCCCCGACCCCTTTGGAGTCCAGATGTGGCAATTTTCCTAGTTCTGACTAATCATTGGGCAGCATGGACATGTGTGAATTCTGTGTCTGAGCACTTACTTGTCCTTGCCGTTAGCCTGTCTCCCTTCTCACTTGCCATCATAATTGTGGATGAGACTTCACATGATTCAGGCTTCAAGATGACTATTGAGTTGATCGCCCCAAATTCAAAGAAGTCGGAGTTACTTCGTAAGGGCAGTTGGCTTGGGGAATTGCCTGGGCTTATATATGATTTTGCATAAGTGAAAGTAAACATTTTTGTATTACCCCCAGAAATTTCAGAATTGTCAGTCGCCATAGCACTGTCGAGTCTACTCGGATGGATACAGTTGTTTTCCCACATTGATGGAAGAAATGTGAAGGGTTAAGCCTCTTCAGAAGGCAATCTAGCAGCACCTACTGAAAAAAAATGCATAAACCCTTGATTGATCAAATTCATTGTTGGGAATTTATCCCATAGAAATAAAATGCCAGTTAGTAAAGCCATTATAAGGATACTTATTGTAACATTGTTTCTTAATGGCCAATAATAGAAAATGCCCCTAAATCAGGGAATGTTTCCATAATTGTGCTTTTCAAACCCAGCTACATATCACAGTCTCCTAGGCAGATTATTTCTAAATATTAACACACATAGCCCTTAGAAAGAATGAGTTTGCATCCTGGGAGATTACTGGAAGAGATTTATGCAAGGTTTAACTGTGTATATATTATGATCCTATTTTTTGAAACAATGACAAAAAACTGATTAAAATATTTATATGTATATCTCTATAGGATTATGTAAGTATGGATAAAAATAGAAAAGAAGGCTTCTTATGTTGTTGATATTGCTTACCTCGGTAGGGATAGAGAATGGAGTGATACAAGAGAAGAAGGAAGAAAACAAGTTCAGCCTATCCTCATCTCTCTCTGTCTCTCACAGACAACACTCTTGCACACATATATATTCATATATATTTTGCACATATGAAACATTCATACATATGAATACTATTTTAAAATTTAGGAAAGGTTAACTCCCCTGTGGGAATGAGTTAGTAACTGAAGGAACACAGTCAACTGATCACAAAGGATACATTGATCACAACAGGTCATGCTTCCATGAGTCCCATTCTTCCTGAAACAGCCCTGCAAATAACTCAAGGCTATGAATTGTATAGACCCTTAGAAAAGACCCTGATGCTAGGAAAGATTGAAGACAGGAAGAGAAGGGGACGACAGAGGACAAGATGGTTAGCTGGCATCACTGACTCAATGGACATGAGTTTGAGCAAGCTCCGGGAGATGGTGAAGGACGGAGAAGCCTGGCGTGCTGCAGTCCATCGGGTTGCAGAGAGTCAGACATGAGTTAGCAACTGAACAACATGGAGTGTATATATTGAAGGAAAGCTGGAGGAAAAGATATTTTGGCTTCAGGGGCTTCTCCCACATGTTGTCTCTCTAGAGCTAGGTCTCCTATTTAATATCAATTTAATGTCAATATCCTATTTTAATATCAATGTATATTAATATAATTTTAATATTAATTTTGAATTTCACTTACGATAATTCTTGCTTCTTCTATACTTTGAATCTTAAAAAAAATTTTGGTCTTAAATTCTGTACTGTCTCATTTTTACATTTTTAGTCATTTTTATTCTTTGAATTCTTTCTGTTTGCATTTCAAAAATATAAATTTTTACCTGTTATCTTCTTTTATTAAAGGATAAACATTTGATCCCTTTACCTTTATTTTAGAGGCATGCTAAGAGGATTTTCTAAGTCAGAATTCTGTGTGTGGTCTCTTACAATATTCTGACAACTTACTTTGTCCTGGAACATCTGAAGAATGCAAATGCCATATTCCCAGGGAACACTCACATGGATTATTTTCCACATCTCTTTGATTTTCAAAAGTCCTCTTAATTACTTATTTTGATATGTCCTTTTTCTTAAATTCAGATAATAAAGGAAAACAATGTTTTAATTTTCAAAGATTTACATTGCTTTAGTGTTTTTGGCCAATGCCAACTATTTGGGTTTGATGAGACTTATGTTTGATCCATTATTTTTGACTTTCCAGAATAAATAGATGGAATAAGAAACAACTAACAAAATGATTCATTATGATTAGTACATCAAGGTTTAAGAGGCCCTTTGTCTGAAATTATTTGACACACATGAGTTAATTTCTGTATCTTTCTTAAGAAGCTGACCAAGAATTTTGGTTGGTTTAGTAAATTCAAAAAAGACTGTAAGAATAGGTTACTTAGTAGCATCTGCCCTGCTGATCTACTGTTACTTGACTGAGATTTTGTCGTGTAACACTCATATTGACTGTATTTGGAATAAATATTAATATGTTGCTAGAGATGGAGATTGTTATGTCCATAAGGAAAGTAATTTTTTTTAAAACAACTGTTTGGTTTACTATTGCATGAGTGAGTGAGTGAGTGAAGTCACTCAGTCGTGTCCGACTCTTTGCAACCCCGTGGACTGCAGCCTACCAGGCTTCTCTGTCCATGGGATTCTCCAGGCAAGAATACTGGAGTGGGTTGCCATTTCCTTCTCCAGGAGATCTTCCCGACCCAGGGATCGAACCTGGGTCTCCTGCATTGGAGGCAGATGCTTTAACCTCTGAGCCACAGGAAAGCCCTACAGAAGCTAAAGCAATGTCCAGCACATAGTATTTTTTCAAGGACATTAATGCTAATTTAGGAAACACTGAAAAATGAATGTGATGAATCTAGAGTAGGGTTTAAATAAGACAAGCTCTATGGTGGTCACTGTGTTCTGGTTTCAGTGGTTGAGTGGGATAGAGCCTTTAGAAAGTGACATTCAGATGGCTTGAGAAAATATCCCAACTTCCAAATTAGGGATACAGTGGAAAATTTTTTTTTTAAACTGTGGTAGCATACATATGGAGAAGGCAATGGCACCCCACTCCGGTACTCTTGCCTGGAAACTCCCATGGACGGAGGAGCCTGGTAGGCTGCAGTCCATGGGGTCGCTGAGTCAGACACGACTGAGCGATTTCCCTTTCACTTTTCACTTTCATGCATTGGAGAAGGAAATGGCAACCCACTCCAGTGTTCTTGCCTGGAGAATCCCAGGGATGGCGGAGCCCAGTGGGCTGCCATCTGTGGGGTCACACAGAGTTGGACACGACTGAAGTGACTTAGCAGCAGCAGCATACATATAATATAAAATTTACCATTTTAAACAATTTTGTGTGCACAGTTTAGTGTCAATAAGTACATTCACAATGTTGTACAGCCATCACCACTAGCCATCTCTAGAACCTTGTCATCTTCCCAAACTGGAGCTCTGTACCCATCAAAAAACTACTGTCCCTTTCCACCCTTTGCCAGACCTTTGGTAACCAGTATTTTACTTTCTGTCTCTACGAATTTGAGTATTTCAGATAGCTTGTATAAGTGAAATCATACAGCATTTGTCCTTTTGTGTCTGGTTTATTTCATTTGGTAAAACATTTGTTCTTCAACCTAGACATGATATAGTTAATAGGTAATTTGTACCAGTTGAACAGTAGATCATTAGATTTTTGTAAATAGAGCCCCTTAGTCCCTTCTTAGAGTTTTCCATCAGGTGTGAGTTAAGTGGGCACTCTAATTGGAATTTCTTTATTGGAGTTTATGATAAATGTCTTGTTCCTATATTACTTGGAGCATAGTAATGGCTTATCCCTTGAGGGTGATATTGGATGTTGGTATTACTAGAATGAGGCCTTTTGGATATATTTGTCATGTCAAGAAGTTGTTTACTATGTTTAAGAATGGAAAGTTTATCAGACCTACTGACCTTTTGGAGTATTTCCCAATAAGAAAAGTTGCTCATAGTTCTTGGTAACATTAATGTAAATTTAATTACTTGGTATGCCTGTGGTATAATTTTTCTTCCTTATAAAGGTAGGTCAGCACATTAGAAAGGTTAAGAATCTCATTCTAATTGGAGCCACAAAATATCGTTAATTAAATCCCCACAGGAGTCCCTCCAGATTGAACTATGTATATATATTGAACTCATAGAAGATTAAACAGTGTAATCCTTTTATTTCTCTAAAGGAGTATAGCATATTTTCTTTTTCAATTATGATCTTTAAAATGCACACTTACATCCTTTTCCTAGCTGGCTGTAAGACTTATAAATCTCTTTCACAAGAAAAATGTCTCTTCAAATGCATATTCCATTAATAATACTAATACTATTAAGAGACCATGCAATGCCTTTCACCCAAACCAAGATGCCCTATGAGTAGGTTCTCATTTTCTATTTTCTGATGGGACAAAATCATAACCAGGTTATCTTTATATCTTTCAAGTCCTTTTATAATAAATCCTTGTGTAGAATATAAAAAAAGAATTTCAGGGTCCCATCAGAGAAATTAGCTGGTCTTATCCTGTTCCTTCTAGCGAAATTGTGCTCACAGTGCCGTATACCCAACTTCCCAAGTGTACTTTGAAACATTTTTACTGTAGGTAAATTCAAAGTGTAATTTTACCCTTCTTTATAGCTCCATTTGCCCTCCGGTGATCCATATGAAGTTCAGGCAATTCTATACAGTTGTTTTAAAGTTTATAGGATTTTCCCTGGAAAGAGTTTGATGTGTCAATAACTTGCCTATGGAGTATTTTTTTTTTTCTTTTCTTTTTTACTGTAAATTGTAGACAGAATTGTCTATAGAACTCCCCTACAATTTCTGCCCACCTGTGAAAGGTAAACGCCCAAACTCACTTGATAATACCAATAAAGCTGTTGAAGACCTTTTCAGAATGACTCAGACTGTTCCCTGTGGGTTCTGAGCCAACCACGACAAGCATAGAATTCAGGTTCCAAATATAAGCTTCTCCCACACCTATCCCCTGAAAAATCTGTTTTGAAGGAAGCGGCTTCTATTTATGATCAGAATTGCCATCTTACTCCCTGAATCATCCAGTTACTGAGCCGAGAAACCTTGTTCCCAGCCAACCTCTGGGTCCTTATCTATCACCCCAAGGTTGGAAAGCAGAGAACAGTTCCTCAGTGTGCTAAAGCTTGAGCGAGAGGTAGGCTGAATCACTCAACACATCAATCCTGCCCAGAAGGGAGTATGAGCCAGCGGGTCCCAGAATTGTTCCCTCTTGCCAATCAGATAAAGGATTAGGCATATGTTAGTTACAAAGAGAGGAAAAGGAAATGGCAACCCACTCCAGTATTCTTGCCTGGAGAATCCCAGAGATGGGGGAGCCTGGTGGGCTGCCGTCTATGGGGTCACACAGAGTTGGACACGACTGAAGTGACTTTGCGTGCATGCATGCGTTGGAGAAGGAAATGGCAACCCACTCCAGTACTCTTGCCTGGAGAATCCCAGGGACAGAGGAGCCTGGTGCGCTGCTGTCTATGGGGTCACACAGAGTTGGACATGACTGAAGCGACTTAGCAGCAGCAGCAGCAGTTACAAAGAGATTAGCTAAAAAGAGATGTTCTCCAATACCTCTAAGAAAGCAATAGTTGTTATTTTATGTGCCAGTCACAATTCAGGAAGAAGAAAGCAATGATGATCCCTAATGAGGCCATCAATAAACCTGACTTTGCTTTTATTTTTATTTTTTTGTTAATTCTCTTTCCCCAGTATTATCTATGTTATGGTATGAAATAACTCATGCATTTTCCTTCACCTCTTATCCTATGCTCTCTTATTCTTTGCCTGCTGAACTGGTTATTATGTGTCCTTTTTGACCCAGTTCAAGCACCAGTTTCTTCAAGAAGCCTTTCTTGACTCCATCAAATACACAGGACTGTTTCATATGTCCTTGTGGTACCTTTATCCTTACCTCACTCTACTTAACTAAACCAACCTGCAATTGTTTTTTATTGTCTGTCTCCCTAAATTGATTGTGAAAATAGAAAATATCTAGCATGTAATGCACTTATAATAAATGAATGAATGAATAAGGAGTGAAAAGCTCTAAGTCCAGGGCTCTAATATTAGTTTTGCCATTAACTGTGTTATATCTATTCTTTTGTCAAAAAAAAAAAAGTCGCTCAGTCGTGTCCAGACTCTTTGTGACCCCATGGACTGTGGCCTACCAGGCTCTTCCATCCACGGGATTTTCCAGGCAAGAATACTGGCGTGGGTTGCCACTTCCTTCTCCAGAAGATCTTCCCAACCCAGGGACTGAACCCAGGTCACCCACATTGTAGGCAGATGCTTTACCATCTGAGCCACTGGGGAAGTCCTATCTATTCTTTTGTCAAATGAATGTATAAATAACCCTTTATATAATTTTCATTGCTATATGCCATGGATAACATTATTTAATCAATCTAATTGACACATAGTTAATGGGCACCTGGTGTGTGTGTGTGTGTGTGCCATTGTGCTTTATGTTACATAAAATTAGTTAAGGGGGCAAGCATGGTCTCATTCACTTGAGCTTACATACTAACAAAGAATGCTAAGAAAGCAAGAATATTTCTATCAGGATAAATATAATAACTGTGAGCACTAAATTGAAGATGGAAGAACATTGCTTACTAATACACGCTAGACTGCCAAGGTGTGGGGAACCAGGCTGTGTGTAATTCATCCTGGCAGGAGGGTAGCTCTTCTGTGAGGTAAATTATAATAACTAGTCATCATGGATGGGCAAGGGACTCATGTGATAATCACTACAATTCCATTTCATAGATGAGAGCTAAAATAAGGTTGGATGTAAAATAAGGGAATGGCTGACATATAACCTTGTATCTTAAGTTAATTGGCTTAAATTTTAGTCTGTGATAGTGGGGAGCCATTGTTTGAATTTTTTAAAGCATTATCATACTTGTTTTTTAGAAAGATTAGTGGCTATGAGGAAAACACATTAGGCAGGAGAGGGCAAGACCTTGGCAACTCAGGGTAGGTGATGTCCATCTTAGTAGCTGTCAGTATAACAAAGTAGAGAGTGCTGACTGGAGTGAAGTAAAATATCAAAGAGACTATAAGGAAGAAATACCAGGTTGGATGATTCACTGGGTGTGTGGTGTGAAAAGTGTTAGCAAAATGCCTAATGTGATCGATTTGGGAGCAAATGTTACCTTTTACTAGGGAATACATAAAATAAGAAATATGGAGAATCAGGAGGTTTGAGTAGGGGAGACATATGTTTCAAAATGTTGAACTTGAGGCTCAGTGCATCATAAGCAGGAGTATCCAATTTGTATTTGTCTGTACAGATCTCACTACCTGCAAATGCAGGAGATGTAGGAGACCCAGGTTCAGTCCCTGGGTTGGGAAGATCCCCTGGAGAAGGGAGTGGCAACCCACTCCAGTATCCTTGCCCAGAGAATCCCATGGATGGGGGAGCCTGGCAGGCTATAGTCCATGGAGTTGCCAAGAGTTAGACACAACTGAACACACACACACATATAGACCTAGAGAGGCAAATGAGGAAAGAGACAGTGTGACCAGTACTCGGGAACCGGCACTGTGGGAGCTCGTAGGAAGAACTCCTAAGCTGACATGGCTAGTGGCTAAACACGGCTTTCCTGAGAACATGAACGTCTCAACAGCGTGGATTTTTTTTTTTTTCAAATGTAAATCAAAACACTTGAAATTTAAACTTTTCACAAAGTTTTTGATACTACAATAGGCACTCCTCAGAAATGTAATAAGAATTGACATCTAGTAGTCAGTGAAAATGACTTTGAAATGCTCTCATACTCAAGATGCCTTCTAAAACACATAAGAAAAATCATTATATGCTTGGCATCAGTTCAGTTCAGTTCAGTAGCTCAGTCGTGTGCGACTCTTTGAGACTCCGTGAATTGCAGCACGCCAGGCCTCCCTGACCATCACCAACTCCCTTTCGCATGAGGTGGCCAAAGTATTGGAGTTTCAGCTTTAGCATCAGTCCCTCCATTGAACACCCAGGACCGATCTCCTTTAGAATGGACTGGTTGGATCTCCTTGCCGTCCAAGGGTGTAACATTAAATATATTCCAATATCCTTGAGACTAAAATCTAATTTCTGACAGATATGGGAACTGTTCATCAAAATATTTGCTTAATAAGTATTATAATAGCTAATATTTATTGAGTGCTCACAATATGCCAGTCAGTTTTATACATTTCTTACATGGATACACTTGTGTAAGTCTCACATCAACCTCCTTTTACAGGTAAAAAGGTTGAGGCACATGAAGCTTAAGAGTTGGTGGAAGAAATCCCATCAGCACTTAGGCAGATTGGCTGCAGGAGCTGCACTGATATTGATGATCCTGCGGCAGGCCCCTCCCCAGTCTCTCCAAGTAAACAGCAGATCACATTCTTGGCTACCTTAAGCACTGATAAAAGTATATTAATAGTGAAATTTGAAGGCATTAATTTTTAAACATTAGATTATCTGCCCCCAAACAAAATGGAAGGTGTTTTAGTGCTTTACTCAGCACATCTAAAATAACTACACAGTCCTAATGGCTTCATGTTCTGCTGTGGTTAGACTCTGGGACTCCCACAAAGGGCTGAGTTTGGGGCACCTTTAATCACAGCAAGAAGAGCATATACCAGAAGAGTTCAAGAAAATGTAAAGGTAATTGAAATCCCACATTAATTTTTCTGCTAAATAAATGCTTTTGTAGCAAATAACAGCCAAAAAAAAGAAGACAGGGAAGAAAAAATGTGTTCGATCAAACATTATATATGCAGAGATGTGTTTGTTGGGAACCTGAAGATTATCAGTAAGCCTCAATCATTTTTAAACATCTTTGTGATTATGTAATACAATAATGGGGACGTTCTGGGCAGTCTAGTGGTTACAACTCTGCACTTCCAGTGCTGGGGTCATGGGTTCAATCACTGGTTGGGAAATTAAGATCCCACATGTCAGGTGGCAAAAAAAAAAAAATGTTATTTGTTTCATTACTAGTTGCAAGAGAATTATTTTTCTGCAGCAAATGTGCTGAATTTCGACTTCACTATAGGCTAAATAAGCATTTATGTGTTGGCTATGGGAGCCACCCTACCGTTTATAACACATTTAATGGGAGAAAATGCTGTGAGTTCCACACAATTAGTTTTCAAATGAACCACTGGAACGTCACCTGTTTGTCAGTTGGGAACTGCCTTTAGGAGTCTGACTGTCCTGCCTGGTCCTGGGTCTGTAATGAAAAGTCCATGTGTTTGGCTGACAACTCTCAACTTCAGTTCACAGAATGCAGTTTCACTCCTCCTCAGCATATCATGCCTGAAAGCTTCTGACCAGAGCAGGAGTTTACAGGCCCTTTGCACATGACTTTAACACCAGCAGTGTGGAACTGGATATGCCAATTTTTCATCTTTTGGTCGATAGATGCTTTACAGCTTCCTCTTCCTAATTTATCAAGATCCTTAATAATTGATTGGTGTTGTCTGTATACATATATATAAATGTGTGTGTGTGTATATATATATATTTATTTATTTATACACATACACATATTTATTGTTGTTCAGTCTCTAAGTTGTGTCCTACTCTTTGCAACCCCTTGGACTGCAGCACATTAGGCTTCTCTGTCCTCCACTATCTCCTGGTGTTTGCTCAGATTCATGTCCATTGTGTTGGTGATGCTATCTGACTATCTCATCCTCTGCTGCACTCTTCTCATTTTGCCTTCAACCTTTCCCAGCTTTGTGGTCTTTTCCAATGAGTTGGCTCTTTGCATCAGGTTGCCAAAGTATTGGAGCTTTAGTATTGATGCTTCAGCATCAGTTCTTCCAATGAATATTCAGTGTTGATTTCCTTTAGGATTCACTGGTTTGATCTCCTTGCAATCTAAGGAACTCTCAAGAGCCTTCTCCAGCACCACAATTTGAAAGCATTGAATTGTGCTAGAGAGGCACCAGCCATTGGAGCTCAGCCTTCTTTAAGGTCCAGCACTCACATCCATACATGACCACTGGAAAAACCATAACTTTGACTATATGGCCCTTGCCAGCAAAGTGATATCTCTGCTTTTTAATATGCTGTCTAGATTTGTCATAGCCTTCCTTTCAAGGAGCAAGCATCTTTTAATTTCAAGGCTACAGTCACTGTCCGCAGTGATTTTAGAGGCCCCTCAAAATAAAATCTGTCATTGCTTCCCTTTGTTCACCTTCTATTTGCCATGAAATGTTGGAACTGGATGCTGTGATGTTAGTTTTTTTAATGCTGAGTTTCAAGACAACTTTTTCATTCTCCCCTTTCACCCTCATCAAGAGGCCCTTTAGTTCCTTTTCACTTTCTGCCATAACGGTGGTGTCATCTGCATATCTGAGGTTATTGATATTTCTCCTGGCAATCTTGATTCCAGTTTGTGCTTCTTCCAGCCCAGCGTTTCTCATGATGTATTCTGCATAGAAGTTAAATAAGCAGGGTGACAATATGTAGCCTTGATGTACTCCTTTTCCTATTTGGAACCAGTCTGTGGTTCCATGTCCTGTTCTAACTGTTGCTTCTTGACCTGCATATAGGTTTCTCAAGAGGCCAGTCAGGTGGTCTGGTATTTCCATCTCTCTCAGAATGTGTGTGTTTGTGTAGATGTATACACATATATACAGTTGACACTTGAAAAACATGGGTTTGAACAGTATGGGGCCCTCTATATGCAAATTTCTCTCTAATGTGTACTACAGAAATATGCAATTTGCATTTGGTTACATTTACAGATGCAGAGGTTTGATTGTAAAGTTATATTTGAATTTTCAGTTGTGCCAGATTGTGTCTCTAACCCTTGAGTTGTTCGAGTTTCAGCTGTATAGAAGCCTATATTGGTGTGTGTATACACATTATTTTTGCCTTTTGTATTTTGTTTATTATTTAATTCCAGAGCATAATCAGATATTTCTGTACTATTCAGTAAGCATTCTTAGAAAGAGTCACAAATAGGCCTTAACTCAGTTGTTCTATTTATTTGTCCATATGTAGAGAGAAGCGTTGATAAAATAAGCTGGAGTAAATTGATCCACTTGCATTAAAAGAGGCATTTAACATGTTTCTTTTTCTGTCGTGAGAAACGCACTGTAGTCAAGCAGGGGTTGAGACCAGAGGAACCATAAGGAGGATGTTCAGCTGTAATCCATGTGCAAGATGTCAATAGCTTGAATGAAGATGGAAGTGGCAAAAATAAGTGGCTGAATTCTAGATAGATTCTGAACGCACAGCTGTCAGGATATGCAATATGAGAGAAGAGTTAAATATTTATTCAAAAGTTTTTACCTTTACTAACTGGGAAAATCAAATTGCTGAAATTCTTCATGAAGAGTAAGTGGGGTGAGACTAGGTACCAAGAAGTCACTGTTGGATATATTTCAGTTCAGTTCAGTTCAGTCGCTCAGTCGTGTCCGACTCTGCAATCCCATGAATTGCAGCATACCAGGCCTCCCTGTCCATCAACAACTCCCGGAGTTCACTCAAACTCACGTCCTTCGATTCAGTGATGCCATCCAGCCATCTCATCCTCTGTCGTCCCCTTCTCCTCCTTCCCCCAATCCCTCCCAGCATCAGAGTCTTTTCCAATGACTCAACTCTTCGCATGAGGTGGCCAAAGTACTGGAGTTTCAGCTTTAGCATCATTCCTTCCAAAGAACACCCAGGACCGATCTCCTTTAGAATGGATTGATTGGATCTCCTTGTAGTCCAAGGGACTCTCAAGAGTCTTCTCCAACACCACTGTTCAAAAGCTGCATGAGGTGGCCAAAGTACTGGAGTTTCAGCTTTAGCATCATTCCTTCCAAAGAACACCCAGGACCGATCTCCTTTAGAATGGATTGATTGGATCTCCTTGTAGTCCAAGGGACTCTCAAGAGTCTTCTCCAACACCACTGTTCAAAAGCATAAATTCTTCAGTATTAAGCTTTCTTCACAGTCCAAATCTTGCATCCGTACATGACTACTGGAAAAACCATAGCCTTGACTAGATGGATCATTAATGTCTCTGCTTTTGAATATGCTATCTAGGTTGGTCATAACTTTCCTTCCAAGGAGTAAGCGTCTTTTAATTTCGTGACTGCAATCACCATCTGCAGTGATTTTGGAGCCCCCCAAAAATAAAGTCTGACGCTGTTTCCATTGTTTCCCTGTCTATTTCCCATGAAGTGATGGGACCAGATGCCATGATCTTAGTTTTCTGAATGTTGAGCTTTAAGCCAAGTTTTTCACTCTCCTCTTTCACTTTCATCAAGAGGCCTTTTAGTTCCTCTTCACTTTCTGCCATAAGGGTGGCGTCATCTGCATATCTGAGGTTATTGATATTTCTCCTGGCAATCTTGATTCCAGCTTGTGCTTTTTCCAGCCCAGCTTTTCTCATGATGTACACTGCATATAAGTTAAGTAAGCAGGGTGACAATATACAGCCTTGTTGTACTCCTTTTCCTATTTGGAACCAGTCTGTTGTTCCATGTCCAGTTCTAACTGTTGCTTCCTGACCTGCATACAGATTTCTCAAGAGGCAGGTTAGGTGGTCTGGTATTCCCATCTCTTTCAGAATTTTCCACCATTTATTGTGATCCACACAGTCAAAGACTTTGGCATAGTCAATAAAGCAGAAATAGATATTTTTCTGGAACTCTCTTGCTTTTTCCATGATCCAGCGGATGTTGGCAATTTGATGTCTGGTTCCTCTGCCTTTTCTAAAACCAGCTTGAACATCTGGAAGTTCACAGTTCACGTATTGCTGAAGCCTGGCTTGGAGAATTTTGAGCATTACTTTACTAGCATCTGAGATGGGTGCAATTGTGCTATAGTTTGAGCATTCTTTGGCATTGCCTTTCTTTGGGATTGGAATGATAACTGACCTTTTCCAGTCCTGTGGCCACTGCTGAATTTTCCAAATTTGCTGGCATATTGAGTGCAGCACTTTCACAGCATCATCTTCCAGGATTTGAAATAGCTCAAATGAAATTCCATCACCTCTACTGGATATGTTTAGAGATTCCTAGAAGTCTTCCAGGGCAGACATTGAGTCAGAAATTGGATATATGGTTGTTTAAATTTCAGCATTATGAGGCCAAAGTAACAGAGATTCAGAACAAAGGCTAACTCTGGTAATGAAGAATGTATACTAGCATGGTCTATAGCCAAGACCTAAGAAAAATGATAGGTTGCTGGGCAGGGAAACTAAACAGCAAAAAAGAGGAAACTCATATTTAGGAAAGTCAAAATGATTTGTTCACAAAGAATGGTAAAGTCAAAATCAAGACCTAGATCTGATGAGCTTGGCAATCTGTTCTTACCCACTAGAGTGGTATATGTCATAACATTTAATTTGGTTTTCTAACATTTCTCCAGTGAAGAATTCTCCCATCTTTTTCAAGGCATTTAACAATTCTTTTGAACACATAAGCCCACCAGATCCGTCAGACATTTTTTCTGTGTGACATCATGGATTCACCAAACATTTGGTACCTTTTTTGGAAGGTTTTCCTTTCTCCCCATATTCAGCCAGTATTCCAGATTCCCTGTCCAAGATAAACACATCTTTTTTTTTTTTTTTAAACCCAGTGCTAATTACTGAACTGTTGTTTTGTTTAGTTGCTAAAATGTGATCAGGTCTTTTGTGACCCCATGGACTGTAGACCACCAGGCCCTCCTGTCCATGAGATTTCCCAGGCAAGAATATTGGACTGGGTTACATTTGTTCTTCAGGGGATCTTCCCAACCCAAGGATTGAACCTGTCAACATTGCATTGACAGGTGGATACTTTACCACTGAGTCACCAGGGCAGCCCATTTATTGAATTGAGTTCCCTCAAATTCATATGTTGAAGCCCTAATTCCTGTGATGATGATTGGAGATGAGACTTTTGGGAGATGAGGTTTAGATGAGGTCATGAGGGTGGGGTCCTCGTGATGGGATTAGTGCCCTTATAGAAAGAGCCACCAGAGGGCTTTTTTCCTCATCTGTCTCTTTCTGCACTGTGAACACAGTGCAGAAAGCAGCTATCTTCTAGCCAGGAAAATAATTCTCACCAGGTCCTTACTATGCTGCCGCTTTGGTCTCAGACTTTTAATGTCCAGAACTGTGAGAAAATATATATCTGTTGCTTAAATCATCCAGTCTATGCTGTGCTGTGCTTAGTCACTCAGTCATGTCCAGCTCTTTGTGACCCCATGGACTGTAGCCCACCAGGATCCTCTATTGATAGGGATTCTTCATACAAGAATACTAGAGTGGGTTGCCATGCCCTCTTCCAGAGGATCTTCTCAGCCCAGGGATCAAATCCAGGTCTCCTGCATTACAGGTGGATTTTTCACCAGCTGAACTACCAGAGATAGCCTATAGTACTTTGTAAAGCCAATATGCTGATTCTCCCAGGAAATGAGATGGAGTGCTTTGAATGCTCATCTAGGTACTATACTATGTCCTGGATTTAATTTCTCATATGTATAATGGAGTTAGCAGTTTGTAAAGCACATTCTGTGTCTTTCCTTTGCATATTTGGTTATGACAACAACCCTGTACAGTAGATTGTAGATCATGAATGTCTTAGTAGGAAAAGAACACACTTTTCCTGGTCTCAGCCTTGGTAAGTGATGGAAGTGGATGGAAATGAAATGCTACTTTTTTGGTTTTAAGCCTCATGCTCTGTCCATGATTACAGGACCTCATTACCACCTGCCTATCAGGTAGTGATTTGAGAGAGAAGTAGCAACCAAAGCAGTTAATAGCACAGGCTGTGGAGCTAGACCCTTGGTTTAAATCCTGCCTCTACTTTTTTCTATATTTATGATTTTAGGCAAGATAAGTTTCTGTGTATCACTTTCTTCTTTTGAAAAAATGAGATAATAATAAAAATAGCACATGGATTTGAGGATCAAGTGAGTTAATCCTGTAGAACATCTCAAACATCTTAAACATGGAAAGTACCCTATCATCATTAGTGATGATTAATATTATTTTTTGTTTTGATACATTTCTTAAAGCTGTGTACAGTGCCCTCACAGCATCCTTAATACAAAAAAGCATGAAATGACTGTTAAACTTCCTCTTTCTCATCCTTTGTTTTATTCCGCAATTATAGTTACATATGGTATTTATCATCCTCTATTTTAATGCCAAAGAATAATTCTCTAATTCCTCTGATGTCCAGTCTGAGAGATATTAGCAATCAATTATGGTCTCCTCTAATCATCCTCATTATGGACTGTTTGGCAGAAAACAACTAATCTCTCCCTCTCCACCTTTGTCCTCTTTCTTTCCCTAGGTACATTTTTCTATTGCTTACCATTTAATCATCATAAAATAAATCCTTCTCTCATTAAAAAATAAATTCATCTGCCCTAGAGATCATTATTTGCTATTAATAACTTTCTGAAAATGAAGCCAGTTCTTCCTCTGGTTTACTTTTCCCGTCTGTTTTATTCTATAGAATATTTTCATAAAAATTGAAATAATTTTCTCTTATTCTCATCATTCAGTTGAGGTCTATGTTTTGTTTGTTATCTGCAGCATACTAAAGGTAGAATCTTTCTAATTATGATGCCAGTATTTCTGTACTATTTTCTTCATTTTTTTCCCAAGTGTGCCATGATAGAAAGTGTTGACAGAAGATGGAGTGAAGCAGAGTCCAGTTTATGGCTCAGTGGAATTGCGTTATAGCAGTAATTTCTCATATTGGAATGCAAAAGCAAAGTATGATTCAAAATGGACTGAGAGGCAGCTGTCTAGCACAGGGAACTCAGCTTGGTGCTCTGTGATGACCTAGAGAGTTGGGATTGGTGGGGAGGGAGGGAGGCTCAAGAGATAATTGATGTATGTATACATATAGCTTATTCACGATGTTGTACAGCAGAAACTAACACAACATTGTAAAGCAATTATTCTCTAATTTTAAAAAATTTAAAAAGAATATTCCAATAGAAAAAAAGAATGAACTGAGTAACTTTAATATTACACCTCAGTATGTACTGTCCTTGTGACTGTAGACATCAGTGGGCAGGTGGAAGGTCAGAACACAGTCTCTGGAGTGCGCCTGCCTGACTTTGCCTCTGGCATGCCCATGCCCCATCTCTGTGACCTGCCGTGTTCCTGGGCATCCCTTTTCTCATCTGGCAGTTCTAAGATGATTGGGAAGATTAGGGTGAGTTACATATGTGTTACAGGAGGTGTTGCCGTACTCTGAGAAACAACTTAAAATGTGTGTGTCTTAGTGCAACAAAGATTTATTTCTCTTTATACGAAGTCATTTACGGAATGGGGTAGGCCTTGAGGGCAGTGAACATGCAGCAGCTCAGCCATCCAGCCTGCTTGAATCCTGTCCGTTGGCCATCTGGACAAGAGAAAGGTGGAAGGACTGGCCCGGGCTTTTCCCTGGCAGAGCTGAGCCGTGACACCTGTGCCACTTCATACCTCTCTGGCTAACTGAAAGAGCCTCCAAAATGAGGAGAGAAAAGGAATGTTTGATAAACATCATTGGTTCTGCCCCAAGATGTAAAATGCTTAGAACATAGATTCTGGCCACAGAATCAAAGCCCAGTTCACACTCACTGTTGCTATTTTCCATGAAGAAGAATATGGTGCTCAGGAGTCAAGAAGCAGGCTGTGACCAAAGGGCTTTTTTTGGATTTCAGTGAAAGGAGATTAGGAAATGAATTTGCATATTTAGAGCAAGTGTTACAGGAAAATTATGTAGGTCCAACTTGAGATTCTCATCCTCATCTGCTGTAAATTAAATTTTCCTTTCCTGTTTCTGCTACCTAAAAATCTTATCATTAGAATAGCCTTGTAACCTTTCCATAATTCAGTTATATCATCTGCAAAAGGGAGATAATTCTAGCTCCTTCCTCAGAGAATGAGTAAAAGTGGCTATTTGTTCTAATGTTTTAGATCACACATTGTAGGAGCTCATTTCAGTTGTTGTTACTCTATGGCGTACAAATTTGGATAGGCTCTCGGTCATATTTGTTCTCAGCTTCAAACATCTGTATCTTAAAGGTAAGATTGATATTATCTCTAAGAATGCCTCTATTTGCAAACTATTGAGTACATAATTATTTTTCTAAATTGGAAAGTCTTTAGGCAGCAAGGTCTGTTTCTGTTGGGATTAAACTCACAGGATACCCAGGCTCCTGCCTTTCCCTTCACACTGAGTCATCCCCCAGTTCCCAGGATAAAATCTGACTGAAGAAATATGTCACTCCCTCTAGCCCTTATTTCCATCCCATCCCCATTCATGATATTAATTCTGATTACTGGGACGTACCTTTTTCTAAAATTACACCCCCATATGTCCCATTGCTTCATCATTCAGATGAAGCCCATTAGATCTTGAGCACTTTCACTAGTGTGAAAGCTGAAACTCAATCCAGTAGCCATGGCCTACTGCTCACTGATAGCCATTATTATCAGAAACGGATGCCTACATGTCTCTACATCTGAAGATTACTACTTTGAATTCTTTAGAGATATGCTCAGCCTATTCGTTGAGACGTGCTGACACTTCACTAAGCAACTGATGACCTGGTCCATGGCAACAGTTACATGTATACCTGAGTGCCATGCAAATCCACCAGAGTTAACTGAGGGTGTGATGAGGGTGTCCCTTGCTCTGTGCTCAGTCATGTCCAACTTTCTGCAACCCCGTTGATTATAACCTTCCAGGCTCCGCTGTCCATGGAATTGTCTAGGCAAGAATATTGGAATCAGTTGCCATTTCCTACTCCAGGTGATCTTCTGGACCCAGAAATTTAACTTGTGTCTCCTGCATGGGCAGGCACATTTTTTACTGCTGCGTCCCCTACAGTCCCTTAATAAACATGCTCTATTCTCTGGGATGAGTTTATTTCTGAATTCTTTGTGGCTTTAAAATTGACTAAATTCTAATGCATACAAGCTCATGTCTCATGATTTGTCATACATTTTAAGAAATAATTTTTAAAACCATGTTTTTGCAAATGTTTTAAGTATGGAAGATTAGCCTAGATACTTACAAATTAGATGCAAATTTATATGCATAAAATAGTAGATAGAAATCTATTTAAGTCTGTTTTTATTAATTCAGTTTCTATCATGCGGAAATATTCATGAATTTCACATTTTCGCTTTTTCTATTCTTCTATATTTTAAAAAAATTCTGTTTTAATGTTTCTTTTTTCTCTTGTGATCTTCCTCTCACCCTTTTCCTTCTCTCTACATCAAACAGATGTTCTAGTATTCAGGCAAAAATTTATATTGCTAGATGAAGGTGGAGAAGAAGAGAAAACAGCAGGAATCCTGATTTATTTCACTGGGCTTTTAGGAAGTTTTGAAGTATTATTTGAGCTGCCTTCTGAAAGAGGTAGTTGTGGTCAAATGTTGTTAACTGTGTTTCCTGATAATGCTACAGTTCAGACCCTTAGAAAAGGGCTCTGTTCTTATTATTTTTGTTTTTGTCATTGAAAGTTTTTCAAACACTACACAAAGAACCCTGAAAATCTAAATGGGACAGAGTTAAATATTATATATTTTAAAGCCCCAAACTACAACTATTTTAATGTAATTAAGCTTCATGAATATGGTATGCAAATAAAATTGTCAAGAACTATACCAAAAAGATTTGTTCTTGAACACAGAATAGCTTGGTTCTGAAATTCTTATAAGGATCACTGTTTTATGAATTCCTAAGCAGAATATCATTTTGTACAATGGAAAAAATACTTCAAGCACATCATCATCAATATTTAATCTGCACATTTTTCTTGAAAGTAGCATGTTTTGATAAAGAGGAGAAAAATTTTGTCTGTGTGCAATGGAAAGGTCTGAAGTATCAATATCTAGAAAGGGTTTAGGTGTTAATCCTTTCCCCAGGTTTATGAAGATATAATTAGCAAGTAATATTATATAATTAAGTATACCTTGTGATGATTTGATATATATATATATATATATAAAATGAAATGATTACAACAACAAGGTAAGTTAACACATCTACACAACCATTACCTCACATAGGTGTGTATGTGTGGTGAGAAGATTTAAAATTCACTCTCTTCGGAGAAGTGAGGAGGAAGAGGGTGGGATGATTTGGGAGAATGGCATTGAAACATGTAAACTAACATGTAAGAACGAAGCACAAGCCTGTGTTCGATACAGGATACAGGATGCTTGGAGCTGGTGCACAGGGATGAGCCAGAGAGATGATGTGGGGTGGGAGGTGGGAGGGGGATTCGGGATTGGGAGCTAATATACACCCATGGTGGATTCATGTCAATGTATGGCAAAACCAATACGGTATTGTAAAGTAAAATAAAGTAAAAATAAAATTAAAAAAAAAAATGGAGAAGAAGAGAAAACAGCAGGAATCCTGATTTATTTCACTGGGCTTTTAGGAAGTTTTGAAGTATTATTTGAGCTGCCTTCTGAAAGAGGTAGTTGTGGTCAAATGTTGTTAACTGTGTTTCCTGATAATGCTACAGTTCAGACCCTTAGAAAAGGGCTCTGTTCTTATTATTTTTGTTTTTGTCATTGAAAGTTTTTCAAACACTACACAAAGAACCCTGAAAATCTAAATGGGACAGAGTTAAATATTATATATTTTAAAGCCCCAAACTACAACTATTTTAATGTAATTAAGCTTCATGAATATGGTATGCAAATAAAATTGTCAAGAACTATACCAAAAAGATTTGTTCTTGAACACAGAATAGCTTGGTTCTGAAATTCTTATAAGGATCACTGTTTTATGAATTCCTAAGCAGAATATCATTTTGTACAATGGAAAAAATACTTCAAGCACATCATCATCAATATTTAATCTGCACATTTTTCTTGAAAGTAGCATGTTTTGATAAAGAGGAGAAAAATTTTGTCTGTGTGCAATGGAAAGGTCTGAAGTATCAATATCTAGAAAGGGTTTAGGTGTTAATCCTTTCCCCAGGTTTATGAAGATATAATTAGCAAGTAATATTATATAATTAAGTATACCTTGTGATGATTTGATATATATATATATATATATAAAATGAAATGATTACAACAACAAGGTAAGTTAACACATCTACACAACCATTACCTCACATAGGTGTGTATGTGTGGTGAGAAGATTTAAAATTCACTCTCTTCGGAGAAGTGAGGAGGAAGAGGGTGGGATGATTTGGGAGAATGGCATTGAAACATGTAAACTAACATGTAAGAACGAAGCACAAGCCTGTGTTCGATGCAGGATACAGGATGCTTGGAGCTGGTGCACGGGGATGAGCCAGAGAGATGATGTGGGGTGGGAGGTGGGAGGGGGATTCGGGATTGGGAGCTAATATGCACCCATGGTGGATTCATGTCAATGTATGGCAAGACCAATACGGTATTGTAGAGTAAAATAAAGTAAAAATAAAATTAAAAAAAAAAAAATTCACTCTCTTCGCAACTTAAAAGCATACCGTATAATGATGTTTTTAGTTATAGTCACCACATTGTACATTACATACCCAGGACTTAGTCATCTTATAACTGCAAGTTTCTGCCTTCTGACCACTTTCCTCTATTTCCCCCATCCCCTAAACTCTTCCTCTGGTTTTAAACAAACACCAATCTGTTCTCTTTCTGTGACTTAGGGGGTTTTTTTTAGATTTTTTAGATTTCACATTTATGTGAGATCATACAGGATTTGTCTTTCTCTGTCAGATTTATTTCACTTAAAAAACACCCTTCAGTTCCATCCATTAAATTATTTTTTAAATGTCTGAATAATATCCTATTATGTATATACCACATTTTCTTTATCCATCCATCAGTTGATGGACACTTAGGTTGTTCCTCTGTTTTGACTATTGTAAACAATATTACTATGAACATTTCTTGGCAGTTTACTTTGGATATATATGCAGAAGTGGAGTTGTTGGATCATCTGGGAGTTCTGTTTTAAAATGTTTGAGGAATTTCCACCCTGTTTTCTATAGTGACTACACCAATTAACATTCCTACTAACAGTACAGAAGGATTCACCTTTCTCTACATCCTGACCAGTACTTGTTAACTCCTGTCTTTTTGATAATAGCCATTCTGACAGATGTTATATCTTTAATGTAAAGCTTTTTTCTTCAGGTGGACTATAACCCGATACACTGTGCTTCTTGAAAAATAGCTTCAACAGAGATATTTTATGTGGTGTTGATTGCTACCCTGTAAATAAATAACAAAAAGTCAGGCTTGCGCCATCAGCGTGACCTGAAATCCTCCAGCAGTTATTTTCTGAAGGTTATGAGGAGCCATTTGGTGCGCTCAGTGAGGAGGCAGTTGACTGCAACCTGGGCTGCTTACTCTACCGTGGCGCTTCTTGCCTCGCACGTTGACCCAGGCCTCATGTCTGGCTGTTTGGTGTGACCCCTTCTCTGTTGATCACCCCTTGAACCTTCCAGTGTCTTAAGCCTGAAGAGAATTAGCCCAGAACAGAATCACAAGGAAATCAATAAAAAAAGAGCTGGTTTGTTTGTGATCTTCTCAATTTTGTGATTAGAAAATTAACTTTAGAACAAAGAAAAACCTTTCCCAAATCCTATAACCCTATCACCAAGAAAGTATCTTTGATATCATTCTAATATTCTGTCCAAAGTTTATTGTTATCTTTTTAGTATAATGTAGACATTTCTTTCTTTCTTTTTTTTTTTTTGTAGTTTTCGTTTTTGAAACAGAAAATAAAATCCTATGTATGTATATTCTTGTGTTATTCAACATTGTTTTTTATATCAGCATAGCATTGGCCATATGGGAATAGCTTTGTGTAACTGCTCCTGCAGCATTACACATGGGGTCTGAGGGCAGTGGCAAACTGCTCCTAGGCTTCAACTTTGGATGTAGAAAAGACTAAAGAAAGCAAATGAAAAATCGATCTCCTGTCATATTTTTACACTTTTTTTCCCAGATCACAGTGGAATAGTCTACGAATTGACTACATCTAAACAAATTAAAAGTAAAAGCAGTTCAGTTCTTTAGGCACCAGAAATTGGATTATACCATGCACAACCTATGCTTTCTACTAATGTTTTAAAAAATTACGGATTTCACTTTGAGAAGAATGAAACTCATTATTGATAGTGTTATCTGCTCAACCAAAAATGATGATTGATTGATGGCAGTGGGTGGTGTTTGAATTAGTTACTCGACATTAGCTTAATTAAATAAATGGGTGTACTTATACAGAGCTTATGTCAATTCATTTCCACCAGAGAATCACTAGGCTGTGTACCTTGACATCTCTTCCCCAACCTTCAGTTTTGCAACAAGATCATTTTTAAGATGAGTCAGGCATTGGCTAGGAGTCTGTACCCATTCACAACAGCCTGACCTTTGCACGAGAAGACAATGTCTCAAGTTGAGACTTCTTTGCAGCATAGCATCTCTTTTGTCCACAGATCCCGAGAGGTCTTCCTTCAGTAGTTTCTGTTAACACTTTTATTTTCATTTCATATTGGCTATTTGTGGTTGATAATCAAAGGACAGTTTCCTTTCCAAATGGTCTATAGTGTAATACTAAGAGCATTAAAGCCTACCGCTGTTATTGTAGAAATTAGCCTCACATGGTGAAGGATGCAAGAAGCAGGTGACTGGGGGGACTTTTTCCTTCTTCCTCTGCATTCCATCCCCAGCTCCATTTCTCTCATGAGATCCTGCCCACTGCTGCCCATTTTCTCTGGGTTAGCCCCCTGGAGCCTAAAAATTAGCTACTGTAAACTGAGATATAACATCAGTTTAGTTCAGTTCAGTTCAGTTGCTCAGTCGTGTCTGACTCTTTGCGACCCCATGAATCGCAGCACGCCAGGCCTCCCTGTCCATGACCAACTCCCGGACTTCACCCAGATTCAGGTCCATCGAGTCGGTGATACCATCCAGCCATCTCATCCTCTGTTGTCCCCTTCTCCTCCTGCCCCCAATCCCTCCCAGCATCAGTCTTTTCCAGTGAGTCAACTCTTTGCATGAGGTGGCCAAAGTACTGGAGTTTCAGCTTTAGCATCATTCCTTCCAAAGAAATCCCAGGGCTGATCTCCTTAAACCAACTCTTGATAGTTACGGTTTTCGCTTTCCCTCTCTTTCACTTGTTGGCTTCACCATTTTACCAGTCACCCAGACTGGAAAGCTGGGGGTCACATGGGTTCCTCTAACCCCCTTACTCCTTGCACTTAATGAGCTGGAAAGTCCTGACATTTCCATCTCTATGTGTGTCTCAAGTTTGTCCCCTCCTCTGAATGCTCTGTATTACCTCATCACTAGATTGTGCTATTTTATCGGCTCCTAACTACTATCCATATTTCCAGACTTTTCCACTTTAAACCAGTGGCTCCTCAAGGACTTTCCAAAAAGAAACCTCGTTTCTCAGGATACAACTCCTCACTCCTGCACCATCTGTGTCTTTTTTCCCAAAGGGTAGATTGCTAATCACCTACTTCATATTTGCTTGAGAAGGGCATTGTTAAAAAATGTAGATTCCGGTACCAAAGGCTTTAGAAGCTGAATCTAGTGGGGGCAAAGTCCAGGAATCTGGATCATAAAGAAGCTCTCAAGGTGATTTTAAGTATTCAAAGCATATGAGTCACTCACCCACCTCTAGAATAAAACTCAAGTTCTTGCTCAGGACTGGTTCCTGACTACCTGTCTAGACTCTTTCAGCCTCATCCCTGTTCCTATAAGAGGGATCTGTTTTCCACATTCCCACAGATCATTGGAATGTTCACGTATGCTTGCCTTCGCTCAGCTTTTGCTCAGGAAAGCACCAGTTCCCAGCTTCTTGGTTGCAGCTAATCATGAAGTCAATGGGCAGGCACGGTGGTCTCCTCTAACGTGGACATTCGGGATGTAGTCCTCAGACTTGCATAGGAACTTGTTAGAAATGTGCACTCTTGGGTCCCACCCCTGATGTACAGAATACGAATCTACAAATTGACAATCCTCACGTTATCTGTATCTACAAATACCTGTAAGAAAGCCTGTTTGGAAAAAGTTGCTAGAGCTCTCCAGTTGGACACAGCTGTATCTTTTGCAGAGCACTCTGAGTACACTCTCTGTACATGTCTGTCTCTGCCACTAGCCTGTGGGCTCCCAGAGGGCAAAGACTCTTCCTGATCATCCCTGTACTTTCAGTCCCTCTTATTGCCCCTGGCCCATGGAGTGGCTCAACAAATGTTTGTTTATTTAAACTGAACTGACCTGCGTGTCAGCCTGGAACTAAAAGGCTGGATCCCTGATGCAATGTTCTTTGGCACAGATTGGTTGCACTTTCATTTTTGGATGCTCTCGCTTTTGGCTGAGCTGATGCTGTTTTTGCCTCATCTTTCTAAATTCACAGATGGTCTAGAGCATTTGCTCTCACAGAGTGGATTGCTGCCCGATGTGGATTGCTGTGGGCCAGGCAGCTGGGATTCCCTGTTGGTTACCAGCCAGGCCCTGCTGATTGAAACTTCCTTTAGGGACTGGGTATCTGTTATGCTTTCAGGACGAGTTTCATTTGAGTTCGAGTGTTTGTGTGTGTGTGTTGTCGGTGGGTGGGGGGTGGAATGGATGAGGTTATGAGGTTATGAGGATATTGTTTATCTTCACACACATCTAGGTTATTCAAGTTGCTAATGCCGTTTTCAGTTCAAAACTTTAGCAAGAAACCTCCATGATTTGACTCAAAATAGCTTCATAGTAAATTTCCATTTTCTCTTTCCTATACGATTAGACTACAAACTGCATAAAAGCTGAGTCTATTTTTGTGATCATTTTAGCATGGTGCTTGGGAAATGTGTGGAATGAATGAATAAATGAATGACATCTATCAAGTTGCTAATCTAGGTTATAATCTCAGGTACTCCTATATAGCCTTATATTCCTCTTTATGTATATATTTATTTAAAATAAAAATAATATTTTGTGGATATATTATACTTGAGAAGATATTATGCTTTAGAAGAACAATCTGATTACCATTCTTTAATACCAGTCAGTATATATAACTCTTTTTAATCCAAGAAATGTTTCTCTTGGTTTAAATTGTACTCCCTTCATCCAACCCCTAGCAGCCAATGATTTGTTTAATTTCTTCATAAATTTACCTTTTCCAGGAAATCCTATAGTTGGAATTATACAATATTTAGCCTTTTCACATTGACTTCTTTCACTTAGTAATATGCATTTAAGTTTCCTTTACGTCTTTTCATGGCTTGATAGCTCATTAATAAATAGCTGCAAATATTAATTAATTCAGTCATTTAAAACTCTAAAGAAAAATCATAGAATGCAGGTGCTATAATATAAAATTTAAGGGACTGGATTTGGTTCATGCATACTTTTTTTATCTTACATAGTTTATTTTGAGATTGAACATTTAAGTGTTTTGGATAGGCCCATACTCTGTAGTTTGATGCAGGACCAACATCCCTGACTGTCTCAAATGCAGCCTGCTTATTCCACCATTTTGTGAACTCTGAGAATGTTTAGATTTGCAATCCATGATGTAGAGGAAAACACATTTATTTTGGAGTCAAACTACCTATTTCTAATACTAGCTCTGGCTTTCACTAATGTTAAGGTCTTAGGTAAATCACCAATATGTATTTTATATATAAAACAGATAGAATATCAGTGCCTACCTTCTTAACAGCTGTAAGAAATTAGTAAATTTATCACAGACAACACTTAGACATTCTCCAAATAGTTCCTGAGTGCCTGTAATTCCTTTGCCTTTATAAAATATCTAATGTATCTGCCTGAAATGTTCTTGCTATCTTTTTTGTGAAGCCTTCCTAGATCACCAGTCAGAATTTATCAATCCTAAATCTGTACTCCCAATTTATATAGAATCCCTAGTGCAAGGTTATATGTAGAACTTGTAAATAGAGTTGAAAAACAGTATGGTTAAAAGCAGGCTTCCCTGATGGCTCAGATGGTAAAGAATCAGCCTGTAATGTGAGGGACCCAGGTTCGATTCCTGGGTTGGAAAGATTCTCCTGGAGATGGGTATGGCTATCCACTCCAAGATTCTTCCCTGGAGAATTCCATGGAGAGACGAGCCTGGTGGGCTACAGTCTATGGGGTTGCAAAGAGACAGACATGACTGAGCGACTAACACTTTCACTTCCATGGTTAAAAGCATGGAACTTGGGTGTCTGGGGTTTTCTATGGGCTCCATCACTTATTGACTGTGTGATGTTGGCCATCTTACTGTGAAATTGTGAAATGGGGTAGTAATAAAACCTATCTATCTCCTAAAGATGTCATAAGCATTAAATGAATTAATCTATGTAAAAAGTTAACACAGGGCTTCCCTGATAGCTCAGTTGGTAAAGAATCCACCTGCAATGAATCAGACCCCAGTTCAATTCCTGGGTCAGAAAGATCCATTGGAGAAGGGGTAGGCCTCCCACTCTGGTATTCTTGGCTTCCCTTGTGACTCAGCTGGTAAAGAATCCACCTGCAATGTGGGAGACCTAGGTTTGATCCCTAGGTTGGGAAGATCCCCTGGAGAAGGAAAAGGCCACCCACTCCAGTATCCTGGCCTAGAGAATTCCATGAACTGTATAGTCCATGGGGTTGCAAAGAGTCTTACATGACTGAGTGACTTTCACTTTCACACAGTTTCGTGATTTTATATATTCCTTTTGATCTTCATATTTTCTTTGTGTATGGTTGCTGCTGCTGCTGCTGCTGCTAAGTCACTTCAGTCATGTCCGACTCTGTGTGACCCCATAGATGGCAGCCTACCAGGCTCCTCTGTCCCTGGGATTCTCCAGGCAAGAATACTGGAGTGGGTTGCCATTTCCTTCTCCAATGAATGAAAGTGAAAAGGGAAAGTGAAGTCGCAGCCCACCAGGCTCCTCCGTCCATGGCATTTTCCAAGCAAGAGTACTGGAGTGGGGTGCCATTGCCATCTCCGGTTATGTGTATGGTTACAGACTGCCAAATAAGCCACCATCGAGAAACTTGGCATTGGTGATCACCAATCCTCCCTAACAATTCCATTTCAGTAGGACTTATAACTGATATCAGAGAAGAATCGTTGTTGAAGGCAAAGCTTTAACTCAAAAACCATAAAAACATTTTTGATGGGGAGTTTAAGATGCAGAAGGTAACTTAACCATCAGGGTATTTTGGCTGCAGTTCATGACAAATAAACTTGTAATGGATAATTTATGTTGAAGCTGTTCACGTCGCATGGAAGAGGGTTCAATTTGCGCAACACACACTTTATTACCAGATGATTCATTGAAAGTCACAATTTGCAATGATCTGCCTAGTGGAAGGGTTGCTGGTCATAAAAACATCATAGAAGAAAATTCAATGATGGATATTATTTATGCCAAAGATATACATTTGTATTAGCTACACACATCCCAATGTGTGTGCATTAAAATTATAACAGCACTGGCAATTCAGATGAGACTTGGGGAAGGGTGAGTGTCAGCATTTCTGATAAGCTGTACAAGATAATAGCTTTTTATATAAAAAGGAGTGTAGCAATACATATACCAAAGGATACCTTTCTTAATAACAAAGTAACATCTTCTTATATACTACTAGTAGCAAAATAACTAAATACATAAATAACTAGGGAGAGGTAAAGGAAAGACAAAGAAGTAAAGGATGATCTTCTATACCAGATTTCTTGGTTTCTTGAAGGATTCCATTGTACTTGCATATACACAAGAGAACCTATTAACTCATTCAAGCCCCAAGGCTACCATTGAGTCCCGTCTAGAAGCAGTGGTGTGAAAAGAGGTGATAATACTTGCTATGTAATAGTATTTACTTTGCAATTAGATTGCTGGTATAAAATATCTTCTACAGATAAAAATCTTTTTCTTTTTAAATTTTAGCAAATCCCATTTTATTTTGATTTGCAATATTTTCTCTTTGTTAATTTTATTTTTTATTGTAGCTTTGAGTTCTTCACACCTATAGAAGAAATTAGACCCATCTTAACTTGTTCATGATGGACAGGGAGGCCTGGTGTGCTGCAATTCATGGGGTCACAAAGAGTCGGACACGACTGAGCAACTGAACTGAACTGAACTGAACTAACCTGTTCTAACTTCTGAGGAACTTCCCTGGTGGCTCAGACGGTAAAGCATCTGCCTGCAATGCGGGAGACCTGGGTTCAATCCCTGGGTCAGGAAGATCCCCTGGAGAAGGAAATGGCAACCCACTCCAGTACTCTTGCCTGGAAAATTCCATAGATCTCTGGAGGAGCCTGGTAGGCTACAGTCCATGGGGTCGTAAAGGGTTGGACACGACTGAATGACTTCACTTATTCACTTAACCTGTTCTAATATGCTCAGGTGGATCCAAATATGGCAGGGGGATATGGTGGTTTTGTGAGACACAAATATATCCTGATGTACCTGAGTCACTCCACACTGTATATTCTTTATTAGCCTGTCCCTTTGTTCCCTATAGGTACAATCAGAAGTTCTGACAACTTCAGATTATAGGCAGTATTACAGCTTTATACTAGGTTAATTGTATATATTGTAGTTACATGACACTTTTAAAATTCATGTGATTATGAAAACATGGAATAACAATAAAACAAAAATGCAAATCAAGAAAAAATTATAATATGTAATATTTCTTTCTAGCTGATGTACTAGTTTAAAGCTTGTCAACATTCTCTCATTTAGTCCTCAAAAAAGTCATCTAAAACAAATCTTACATTTTTGTTTTACTAGAAATATGTAGTTTTTTCTTTAAATAAAGCAAGTGCAAGAAATATGAAGTGAAATTATCTCTCTAATTCTGCTCTTTGATTTTCCAGATATAATTAGAATTAACACTTTTACATAAAAGTCCTTTCTTTTTAACATAGGTATCATTTTGCAAAAGAATATTATATGTTCTGTGATGTGCCTTTTTTTTTTCATTAGCAGTGGCTCACAAGCATTTTTTTTATGCTGGAAATATATATATCTTATATACTTTGGGGCTTCCCAGGTGGCACTGGTGGTAAAGAACCCACCTGTCAATGCAGGAGAACTTAGATACATGAGTTCAATCCCTGGGTTCAGAAGATCCCCTGGAGGGAGGGCATGGCAACCCACTCCAGTATTCTTGCCTGGAGAATCCCATGGACAGAGGAGCCTGGCCAGCCATGGTCAATAGGATCACAAAGAGTCGGGCATGACTGAAGCTGCTTAGCAGGCACATAGCATGCATGCCTATACTTTTGGTATTATGTACCAGTTTCTAGCATGGAGATCCAACAAGTCCATTCTGAAGGAGATCAGCCCTGGGATTTCTTTGGAAGGAATGATGCTAACGCTGAAACTCCAGTACTTTGGCCACCTCACACGAAGAGTTGACTCATTGGAAAAGACTCTTTGCTGGGAGGAATTGGGGGCAGGAGGATAAGGGGACAACAGAGGATGTGATGGCTGGATGGCATCACTGACTGGATGGACGTGAGTCTGAGTGAACTCCGGCAGTTGGTGATGGACAGGGAGGCCTGGCGTGCTGTGATTCATGGGATCACAAAGAGTCAGACATGACTGAGCAACTAAACTGAACTGAACCAGTTTTATAGGCAGAAAACTGATTCTTTGAAAGAATTAATTTTCCAGTAAATGGTGTAGCTGAGATTGCAGCTTGCACAGTCTGATTCTAGAACCCATGCTTATAAACACTACATAACTGCCTCTTGAAATATACTGGAAACATCTAATTGTGGATATTCTGAAAACTAGAAAATTCTTTTTCAAACATTTTTATAAATTATTTAAATTTTCCTGATCTCTCCAATTCAAGGTTATTAATGGCTCAAAATATATAACTTTAGTCTAAATTATTTATAATGTGATAATAAGTCTATCAGGGAATGTCACTGAACTACTCAAGACAAAATGAAATTGCTTTATCCATCTTAAGAACTGCATCTTTTTTTGAAAAAAATATTTTTAACAGCCTATTCTATAACTAAAACTGGTGGTATGAAAAGCAATGAGAACGTTTTATTTCATGGAATAATTCTACCCTTTCCTTTATGCCTTGTCTGGATGGGATGGAGAGGAGATTGACAAGCCTTTATAGAGCACTTTCATAAGGGCTGTTAGATTATTCATTCGTTTAGTAGTATTCATTGGGCACTACCTGTTTCCTAGGCACTAAGCTAGGCTCATGCATTTAAACTGAGAACAGTGAAGACAATCCTGGTTTCTGCATTCTATTGAACAGTTAAATTCCACTGGCAGTAGTTGGAGATTGGCTAAGAGCTACTTAGCCATTTTGAAGTTTGGTATAAATTATAAGTAAATTAATTAAATACAAACTTTGACTTATGCTAATCACTTTTTCTTCAGTTTTGTTTTTTTGCCAGGTACCAAAAGTTTTATGTGATATGTTAGATTAATAAATAAATTATGTCTTTAAATAACCTGAGTAGCTTCTCCTCATTTGTGCCAATGAGTTGACTAAGGTCCTCCATTAACCTAATACTTGGTATCACTAAGTGATAAGTCTAATTTGGTATCAGTAGCCAACATAGATTAGAGTTCTCTGGCTTAATTCTGGATCAGAAGGCCAGGAGGCCCTCATAATTTATTACTTTTTAAAATTTTCTCTTAAAGTTCCACTTTGGAAACAAAGTGATTGAGAGGTATATTCTAAGAGGAACTCATCAGGATGAGCTCTGCCTCCCTGGTGATAAGTTGGAAGTTGATGTTATTTTTGGATGTCAAATTAAGATCTGGCATGTTGCCAAGCCAAATCCTGTGTTTAATTACAGAGGTGAGATAATTATCAGGGGAGCAGTTCAGTTAATGGTTATAGAAATCCTAATTTAGCAAGAAAAACAGGGTAGAATAAAGCTGATTTCAGCCAAACTGATTATCAAAAATGGGAGGTTTTGAAAATTCCTTATTCATTGGAATCAAGTTGAGTCACCTAATGGCAATGGCAGTGCTATTGTGGAAAATCTTCACTCGGTTTCTCCTCCTATATTAAAACTGAGTTTGATTTGTAAAACAGTTGTAAAGACAAAGACCAGAGAGGAGGAAAATTGTATTAACAAGTTTTCTTTATAATGAAGGTGGATCATGTTTTACTGAAAAAAAAAATAGAAATAATATTTTACCCTAATAGTTTATACTTCTGACCAAATTCTAGACATCTATCTAAAGAGAAGATAAGGCAGGAGTGCACAAAACTATTCAAGATACTGATTTTTTTCCCCAAATCAGTTAATTCTTTGTATAGTTGACTCTCCAGAATTCATGTTTTCATTTCATAGTTAACATTCTTATTAAAATTTTTGTGATTATACTCCTTTACCAGTGAGTCACCTGGATAAATTTAGGTTTACTTTAAACCTAAATTCTGTCTTTAGTTCAGTGGTTGTTAAATGTAGTGCTTTAAAGATTAGCACAAAGTCTTGTCTAAATAGGAAAATGCCCATTTGTACTTAAAGTGTTTTGCATACTTAATTATTATATATACACATTATATATAACTGTTGTATAATAATATAGCATTTCCATAGGTAATTAGAAATATGAGATGTGTATAAGAGACAGCTCTGGAGGAGCCTGGTATTCTTAATTAAAGAAAACATTATATCACTGCACATTTTTATTGTTTTTGAATATTTAAAAAGTCAGAGTCAATTTGAAAGAATTATATATAACTACCTATGGTAGTTAAGGATCTATTTAAAAAAGATATTAAAGCTGAGCCGGAAAAGAAAAAAAAAGAGATTCTTCAATATTTCTCTACAATATTATATAGAATATTTGAAGATGGGGGTTATGAGAGAGGGACACAGCTCTGGCATTGTGCAATATAAGTTTATTGTAATGTACCCTTCCAAAGAAAAATACAAGTCACTTCTGGTCATTTCTCCTCAAAATCACTTAATAGCTTCATGTTGCTTTGGGTTATAGGAGATGCTTATAATGGGAAATGCTCATAAGGCTGTTGTGATGGGCCTTGTGTGACTTGTCCACACCCATTTTTCTCTGCATCCTTTGGATGTCATTTTAGCTTTTGAATGTGCCAGCTTTACCTCATCTCATTGCCAACCGTTCAGATCCTCTGTCTCAAACATTCCCGGCCTGCCTCTGTGCAGAGCTAATTCCTACATATTCTTCAGAACTGAGCTTTACTCATTGTCAATACTTTGTGGGACCACTTCTGAAATCTTATCCCCCTCTTTCCTGCCCCTTTACTTGCACAAATAGAACAGCAGTGAAAAGTTGGGGTAGGTACTTTTAATTGGAGCTGTCAGAGCATATGTACTTCTTTAACATAGGAACTTACAGTAATTGTTCATTTAATGATCTACCTTCTCTAGTATAGACAGTAATTATAAGTTAAAATTAAAGTGTATTTCTATTAGATATATCAAAGTATACTAACAGTGTGTTGAAAATACTTGCACAGTGTCTGACAGAAAATGGGTATTCAACAATATTTGTTGAGTGGTATTATATGGGTCCTGTTCATAGATATATAAAAGCTAAAGGGGTTAATTCCTAGCTCAAAGGCTACTTTGAAGTATAAAACAGACAATGCCTAACACAGTGCCTGACTCCCTCAAAATATTACTTCCATAGCTTTTTCTTTCCTTCATGGAAAATATTGTTCACTCTACCAAATGATATGCTAATTTTGTTGACATAGATCTCCAACAAATGCCAGTTACCATCTATGGAAAAGAAATGGAATGTTTAATTTTTACTTGAAATGTATTTAGAACTTTGGATATGGCTAGATGAAACCAGATGATAGGATCTTTACAAAGGAAAAAAAAGAAATCTTGGACTGGTTGTATGTCTTAATGTTTTATCAGTTTGACTAGTTATATAGTAATGGACTTGGGGGAAAACTCCATTTTAAATAGACTATTTCTGTTTTCAACCAACTCTAAAGACCTCATTTATATGCATCCTTTGTCCTTAGGCTGCATAGTTACTCAAAGGAAATGGGAAACTCTTACAGAAAAGGAATTTGATAGTGATATTGATGGAATTAGAAATAGAGGAGGTTTTCAGCTATTGGCATTAACTATCATTAGTCTTGGTACAGTATCAATTCTTTAAAAGATATATATTTATTTTAGATTTTATTTATCTTACATATTCGGAATGTAGAATAAGCCTACTATTTAATGATAGTTATAAAATCAATAAAAGATGCTGCATACTTACAAACAGGTTAAAGAAATGGCAAACTCAGCTAGCGATGCTGTCATAAGAAGAGTGAATGTTTGCCTCTTCACTACACAAAAGCCCTTAAAGAGTCACTGGACAGTTAAGACACTCTAAATTTTTTCTCATCAGAAAAATAGCCACCAAACCCAAATGATTTGAAATGTTTAGGATCAGATTTATAGAGTGGCAAAAACTCTTAAGAAAGAGAAAGTGCATGTGCACGCTTGGTAGATAATATTAATTGCCACATAAAATGAAGCTTTGATTTCATACAGATACTTTTTAGTGGCATGTCCATGGTAGGCAGGGGATTCTTTCCTTACTTTTGTAGGCATGATCCATGATGGATGAGTATTGAAGACTGAGATCCTCTCTGGCTTTAAAAAGTATTCTGTTTAAGTCATATGCAAATTAGTTTAAATTAGCTCATGTGACATTTAAACTTAAAGGTGAAAATATAACAAAATATAACACTGATTACCTGCCTGCTTTCCCCCACATTCCCTACCTCAATAAATGGCATCATATTTCAGTATGGGATGAAATACTGAAATGATGAAATACTGAAATATGTTTTCTTGTCTTTAGTTTCCTAAAGTTTAATTATAAGGTGTCTTGGTATAGATTTCTTTGGGCTTATTTTGTTTGGAGTTTGACCATCTTCTTGATTCGGTAGTTTTGTGCTTTCCATAAAATTTGGGATGCTTTTAGTCATTAATGCTTTGAATATTCTTTTAGTCCCCTCTCTTTCTCTTCTTCTTCTGAGATTCTGATGATATGAATGTTGGATCCTTTGTTAGTCTCATACAAATCTCTAAGGTTCTGTTTATTTATTTTTTGTCTTTTTTTAAAAGTCTATTTAGATTGTTTGATTCTCTTTATCTGTCCTCCAGTTCACCTATGTATCCTCTTTCATTTCTGCTCTCTACTATTGAGTGTATCCAACAGTTTTTTATTTCTATTGTTGTATACTTTAGTTCTGTAATAGCCATTTGGTTCTGTTTTGATGACTTTTTTGGGGGGCGCGGGCTGTGCTGGGTCTTTGTTGCTGTGCAGAGTTTTCTGTAGTTGTGAGTTGGGGCTGCTCTTCCTTGTGATGTGCAGGCTTCTCCCTGCAGTGCCTTTTCTTATTGTGGAACACAGGCTCTGGACTGTTTGGGCGTCGGTAGTTTCAGCATGTGGGCTCCGGAGTGGTGGCTCCCTGGCTCTAGAGCACAGTGTCAATAGTTGTGGTGGCTTAGTTTCCCACGGCATGACATGTGGGATCTTCCTGGACCGGGAATTGAACCAGTGTATTGGCAGGCAGGCATTCCTTACCACTGAACCACCATGGAAGTCCAACTTCTTTTTTTTTTTTTTTTTTACACTGAGGATTTTCTATTTTCCCATCTGTATCAGAACATGTAATTGGTTGCTGAGTCATTTCTGGGAAAGCTGCTTTAAAATTCTTGTCAAATAATTAAAACATTTGCTCCATCTCAGTGTCGGCATCAGTTAACTGTCTCTTTCTCATACAAGTTATGTTTTTTTTTTTTGATACTTTCGTATCACAGATAATTTAGTGGTTTTCTATTGTATCCTGGACATTTGTTCATTATGTTTGGAGACTCTGAAGTGTATTTAAATTTTTTATTTAAGCTGTTTTAATTACTTTTTTCTAGTTTTAACAAGTAGGTCCTGGCCTAGATTTCGTGATTCCAGTGAGGGTTTAATTTTAGAGAACTTGCATTATTATTTTGGTTTGCTTTGCTGTTGCTGGGGCTCTAACCAGTCCCTGTTGTTGCTGCTTGGGGTGATGGAAGATGCTTCCCCAGGAAGGGCTCATTTAAGATCAAACTGTAGGGAGAGGGGACTCCCAGGCAAGTAATGGCATGTGGCTTCTGGGGCCACATGCACACTGTGGGTGAGTCCCTCTTGATGATGCTGCCTGCCAACCTCAGATTTCTTGAAGAAGGTGGTATATCCCAGGCTCTCATGGCTTCGTGTTGGTTGGGCTGCCAGTTCATGCCCTGCACCAGTGCTGTCAGGAAGCTGATTTCAGAGGAGTTCCTTTTCTTTCCACAGAACTGGGTTGCTTTCTCTTGTTTTGTTGGAGTCCAGGAAACACTGTTCTTGGTTCACCCTCTGTTGGGTTGGGCGACAAGACACTCTGCTGCTGTGTTGTTCTTTTAGACTTGGAGTCAAAACTACTTTGGCTTCTCCTTTCACTGTTCTTTTCTGATTGTCTCTTGCACAACTTACAGGGTTCATAGTCATTCTTAGAGTGGAGGAGGATAGATCAGTGAAGGAGGAAAGGTGGGAGGAAAGATCCCATTTTATCTAGACTGGAATTCTTATCCTGTGTTTTTATTTGCTAAATATAGCAGCCCTAACTAGGCCACAGGTAACCTGGACATAAGTAGTTAGTTGCAGAGTATAGTTTTCTTACTTTTTTTGGTTTACTTATGCTTCATGATGAAAGCTGATTAAGTGGACTTAAAACAATCAGTAATACAGTACTGGGGTCCCAAACTATATCGCCTGCCCAAGGGCCATACTTGCCCTATAGCTTGTTCTGGAATGGCCTTCAAGCTAAGAACGGCTTTCCATTTTTTAGGATTAAAAAAAAAAATGTAAATACTCCATATGTGGTCAGTAAGACTTAAACCATTACTCTCAAACATTATAAAGAAAAAAAAAAAAAAATTGCCGACACCTAGTCCAGGGAAATGAAAAAAAACTAAAAAACTAAAAAACACTAAACTTGGGATTCAGAAAAGGAGTGTTTGGTTCTTATCTTTGAAACTGATAAGCTCTGTAATGTTGAGCAAGTCACAAAAATTCCCTGGGCTACATTTTCCTCTTTATAAAATAAAGCTTTATGCAAAGTAATTCCTGAAATTCTTCCAGTATGAAGTTTTAAATTACACTGTCATAGAACTGTTCAGTTCAGTTCAGTTGAGCTCATTGGTTCAGTTGTGTCTGACTCTTTGTGACCCCATGAATCGCAGCACGCCAGGCCTCCCTGTCCATCACCATCTCCCGGAGTTCACTCAAACTCACATCCATCGAGTTGGTGATGCCATCCAGCCATTTCATCCTCTGTCGTCCATTTTCCTCCTGCCCCCAATCCCTCCCAGCATCAGTCTTTTCCAATGAGTCAACTCTTCAAACGAGGTGGACAAAGTATTCGAGTTTTAGCTTTAGCATCATTCTTTCCAAAGAACACCCAGGGCTGATCTCCTTCAGAATGGACTGGTTGGATCTCCTTGCAGTCCCAGGGACTCTCAAGAGTCTTCTCCAACACCACACTTCAAAAGCATCACTTCTTCAGCACTCAGCTTTCTTCACAATCCAACTCTCACATCCATACATAACCACAGGAAAAACAATAGCCTTGCCTAGACAGACCTTAGTTGGCAAAGTAACGTCTCTGCTTTTGAATATGCTATCTAGGTTGGTCATAACTTTTCTTCCAAGGAGTAAGCGTCTTTTAATTTCATGGCTGCAGTCACCATCTGCAGTTATTTTGGAGCCCCAAAAGATAAAGTCTGACACTGTTTCCCCATCTATTTGCCATGAAGTGATGGGACAAGATGCCATGATCTTCGTTTTCTGAATGTTGAGCTTTAAGCCCACTTTTTCACTCTCCTGTCAGAATCAGCTAAATTCCTAAGTGAGGCTTATTTTTACACCCCACCCTGTTTTTATTTTGAAAAAATTCAAATCTGTGAAAAAGACGAACAAATACTACAATGAATATTCATACACCTTTCACAAGCATTCAGCAATTTTAAATATTTTGCCACATAAGATTTTTTTCTAAAAATTTGTGCATTTATTTATCTATAAATCTTATTTTTTCTGAAACACTGAAAATACACTGCTGTCATCATAATACTTTGCTGCTAAGTACTTTAGTGTGTATTGTCTAAGACCAACTTGAAAGGAGGTGGTATCTCTTAAATTTTAGTGGTATGGAAAGAGAAGAGAGGAACAGTGTAAATTTTTGGTCCTCTAGAAATGAAGGAGAAACCATTAGCCAGACTCATCAAGAAACAAAAGGAGAAAAATCAAATCAATAAAATTAGAAATGAAAATGAAGAGATCACAACAGACAACACAGAAATACAAAGAATCATAAGAGACTACTATCAGCAATTATAAGCCAATAAAATGGACAACCTGGAAGAAATGGACAAATTCTTTAAAAAGTACAACTTTCCAAAACTGAACCAGGAAGAAATAGAAAATCTTAACAGACCCACCACAAGCATGGAAATTGAATCTGTAATCAGAAATCTTCCAGCAAACAAAAGCCCAGGTCCAGATGGCTTCATAGCTGAATTCTACCAAAAATTTAGAGAAGAACTAACACCTATCCTACTCAAACTCTTCCAGAAAATTGCAGAGGAAGGTAAACTTCCAAACTCATTCTATGAGGCCACCGTCACCCTAATACCAAAACCTGACAAAGATGCCACAAAAAAAAAAGAAGACTACAGGCCAATATCACTGATGAGCATAGATGCAAAAATCCTTAACAAAATTCTAGCAATCAGAATCCAACAACACATTCAAAAGATCATACACCATGACCAAGTGGGTTTTATCCCAGGGATGCAGGGATTCTTCAATATCCACAAATCAATCAATGTGATTGACCACATTAACAAATTGAAAAATAAAAGACATATGATTATCTCAATAGATGCAGAGAAAGACTTTGACAAAATTCAACATCCATTTATGATAAAAACCCTCCAGAAAAAGGAATAGAAGGAACATACCTCAACATAATAAGAGCTATATATGACAAACTCATAGCAAACATTATCCTCAATGGTGAAAAATTGAAAGCATTTCCCCTAAAGTCAGGAACAAGACAAGGGTGCCCACATCCACTGTTACTATTCAACATAGTTTTGGAAGTTTTGGCCACAGCAATCAGAGCAGAAAAAGAAATAAAAGGAATCCAAATTGGAAAAGAAGATGTAAAAGTCACTGTTTGCAGATGACATGATCCTCTACATAGAAAATCCTAAAGACTCCACCAGAAAATTACTAGAGCTAATCAATGAATATAGTAAAGTTGCAGGATACAAAATCAACACACAGAAGTCCCTTGCATTCCTATACACTAATAATAAGAAAACAGAAAGAGAAATTAAGGAAACAATTCCATTCACCATTGCAATGAAAAGAATAAAATACTTAGGAATATATCTACCTAAAGAAACTAAAGACCTATATATAGAAAACTATAAAGCACTGGTGAAAGAAATCAAAGAGGACACTAATAGATGGAGAAATATACCATGTTCATGGATCGGAAGAATCAATATAGTGAAAATGAGTATACTACCCAAAGCAATCTACAGATTCAATGTAATCCCTATCAAGCTACCAATGGTATTTTTCATAGAGCTAGAACAAATAATTTCACAATTTGTATGGAAATACAAAAAACCTTGAATAGCCAAAGCAATCTTGAGAAAGAAGAATGGAACTGGAGGAATCAACCTGCCTGACTTCAGGCTCTACTACAAAGCCACAGTCATCAAGACAGTATGGTACTGGCACAAAGACAGAAATATAGATCAATGGAACAAAATAGAAAGCCCAGAGATAAA
>SJYT01036063.1:0-16417 GCA_006410635.1 Cephalophus harveyi | reverse complement strand
TGAGATCACAGCACCCTGTACTTGACTAGACTGGTCACATATTTGCAATAATCTATTTACCATTTACTCCTTTAATTGACTATAAGCTCAAGGATCTTATAGTTTGTTCACTATTATATCTCCAACACCTAGCAGAACATATGAGAAGCAAAATAAATGCTTAACAAACAGTGAGGAGCAAAATAAACGCTTAACAAACTGAATAATGAATAGATTGTATAGCCAGTAGGGAGACACAGAAACACTGAGTTTTAGAAGAGCAGGCCTGAAATAACCCTTGGTGGCCATCTAGAAACATCCTCCCACCCAGTGCAGGAATCTCCTCTGGCCAACATTGGGAGGCTCTGGCTCCCAACATTGCTTCTACTGACCACTGTGGGGAGGCTCTACTTTCTAGAGGGATCCTCCTTAAACTGAGCTGAAGTGGGTCTCCGTAGAACATCTTGGACTTCATCAGTTATAGCTCTGCTCTCAGGACTCACACAGACCCAGTTTCATTCTTTGTTCCTCATGACAGCTTCACACACATTGGACGGCAGCTGCCACGCCCTGCCCATTCCCTCAATGACCTCTTCTTCTACTGTACCCTTCACTGGTTTTCAGAGCTCCACTCTGCCCAGGAATTCCACTGCTCTCCCGCCATAACCACTGCCCGCCCTGCGCAGCCTCTCAGACTTAAAGAGTGATGCCCAGTCAACTCAGTGTCTTCATACTCTGGGCACTGATAGCCAAAGACGAACTCAGTAACAAGGCATGGGGCTTTAAGGTATAAGCTGAATGAAATCTCCAGTTCTCAGAATTCTCCTCAAACACCCAGGATGAAAGGCATCATAGGAGGAAAACCCATGCCACTGAGTGCCTGCAACTCAGAAAATAAGGGCATCTCCACTTGGAAACCTGAGTCTGGGGAAAATAAACCCTTTCGATCAGACTCATCTCTCTGCCAGCTCTCCCAGTTCACCACCTCCCTTTATTACAAAGTTCAGTACTTCCTCTTCCTCTGAATGTCATTTAATAATTATCATTTTATAAGGGGGAAAGACTGACACTGACCTTCTCCCCTGCCCAATCCTACTAGTTAGAGAGTTAAAAGATCCTCTTTCATCCAAACTTTAACCAAGCAAGAACTTAACACATATTGACCAGAGATATATTAATACTTTCTTTGTTACCCAAACGTTATTGACCAGAGACCTTTCAATATTCACTTACAGAACAAATTGTCAGCCACAGGCGTTAGTTTCTGCAAAAATCCCCCAGTTGATAATGTGTTAAGAATCACCCAAGTATGCTGTGAATCATCTCAGTCAATTAGACACAGGCAACACGGGACATATTGCACCATCCCAGTGGAACACTGTCATGGGGATAAAGACCCTGTCGCAGGCAAGTGACTTAATCCCTCTAGCTTCCACTTCCTCATCAGTGAGTAAGGGGACCAGCATAGGATTCTGTCCCCAGTATACCTGTCATTATCAGAAACACACAAATACAACCAAATCAGTCCCTCCAGATGACACTTAGACATCAATCCTCGGGCATTCCCTGCCTTTCAGTTTCCAAACCCCAACCCCAATGGTTCTGAGACTCACTGATGCCTTGGATGGTATGTCCTACGTACTCTGTGGCCCAGGACAGTGGACATCAAAGATAGGTTCTTTCTCCACTCCCTCACCTTGTGCCACCAAGTCCAACAAAGCACAGAAGAGACGGATGCTCTTCTCCAACTCCCTACTTTGATTCTAAGCTTATTAGAAGCCCCTGCTATAAGCAGTCCAGCAAACTTCCAAAGAGCCCCACAACCCTCAAAGAAATGTAAAAAGACTCATTAACACACAAAGTCCTGGGGAGAATCTAAGTGACCCAGAATACAGTTACTCAGAGCTCTTTCTTTCCATGCATAACACTTTAAAGTTTACTTGCTAACATCTGTTTTGCGTATGATTTCAATAGTATTACATGCACGTGTTACAAACTTTTGAAAACACTGAGAAAAATATATAGTTATATCATTGAGAGATGATTAAAATTCACCTTTATAGCCTTTCTTTTATGCACATATTATTTAATCGAGATCATAATGTACATATTATTTTATAGCCTGACTTTTCCCTATGCCATTAAATTATGTTAATGATTGCATAGTATTCCATTATCACCATGAATTTAACTAATTTCTCATTTTAAACACTCAGGCTATTTCAGCTTTTATAAATAAAACTGTGACAAATACTCTTTAAAAGATATTTTATGTATACCTCTTTCTTTAGGATCTAGTGTTTTTGTGTTACATTGGCAAAGGAAAAATCAAAGGAGGAAATATACAAAATCAAACTGAGATGGCCGATATCTTTTTTCCCTTACAGCCCCAACAAATCCATCTACATATATACTCATTCTTGCTCAGAACAGCTTAAGGTTGAGACAATGAAATAGCTTTTTTTTTTTTTTATAAATAAAACTGTGACAAATACTCTTTAAAAGATATTTTATGTATACCTCTTTCTTTAGGATCTAGTGTTTTTGTGTTACATTGGCAAAGGAAAAATCAAAGGAGGAAATATACAAAATCAAACTGAGATGGCCGATATCTTTTTTCCCTTACAGCCCCAACAAATCCATCTACATATATACTCATTCTTGCTCAGAACAGCTTAAGGTTGAGACAATGAAATAGCTTTTTTTTTTTTGGTCCTGTCAGGCAAAGAGCACAAAGATGTATCTTAAGGGTATTAGAAAATGTTTGTTCTTTTAGATACTATAGGCAGAAATGTAATATGGCCTAAACTTTGGAGGGATAAATAATAATATTTCTAATTATAGAAGATGTAGGGCCTAAATATCTAACAAAGGGACAAAGTAAATTGTTATGTCTATATAATAGAATATTTTGTATCCTTACAACCTTTTAAATAAAAGATTTAAGAATTTTTCGACACATTAATACACTCACATTATAACACTAAAAGCAGGGGAAAAAAGACCATATATGTTATTTCATTCCTGTAAAAAAAAAAAGAAGTAAATGTATCTCACATATACACACACCTGAGAGAATCTACACCAAAAAGTAGATCTTGGTATATGGAAGGAAAAGAGCGATTTTTGCTTTGGACTCTGTGCTTTTCTAAGTTTTTGAAGTTTTCAGTATTAATCATGTCCTATTTACATAAAATACTATGTTAAGGTGGTAATTTAAAACTTATCAAATCAGTAAAGAAAATGAAACAAAACTAACTCAGCTTTTCAGACCCTGAGGTGGTCAGCTCAACTCACTGTGTCTCCTTTCTCAAACGTCTCCGCCGTTGGCCCACTCAAGAGGAAAAAGAAGAAAGGCAACAACTAGAAAGTGAGGCAGGGACATTTCCCACCCAGTTGTGAAACTGAGCCAAGTCACGGAGAAAAACTGGGATCAAAGAAACAATCCGACTTGCGAGCCGGAGCCAAACACCACGCTACCAGTTGCTGATGTCTAACCCTGCAACGGGAACATGAGAGAACACTTCACCCAGCTCCAAGACGCCAGCAATGAGTCATTAATACTCCCCAGGCCCCAGGAAGCCTCACTTCACTCAGGGGGAGGCTGAGACAAAGAGGAGTGGCCTCCCTCACAAAGCAAGCCTCCCACAGCACACCTGGCTGGCGCCCACATCCGCCCTGAAACTCACAATCCCTGCCCCCTCCCCGGGCAGGCTTCGCTCCGGAAGTCGGTTCAGCACTGCTCAGAATCCCCTCTCTTTGGGGACACAGACATGGGAGGAGACATTATCATGTGTAAAGAGAAAGGCGCGGGGACTCGGGTATGAAGCTGTGCAAATTCATGCCTTCCTCATGTGAGTCTTCAAAGAAACAAGCACTCAACCCAGCCGGCCAGGTAGGGTGGAAGGGCACGGCCCCGACCAGGACTGTGTCCTGGGGTCTCCACTTGCTGGCTGTGCAACTATATGCAAGAGTTTTGATGTCTCTGCGGCCTCATGTCCTCTTCTGGAACACAGGGTAATCCTATCTATCCAGTGGGTTACTGTGATGATTAAGTTGAATAATACACAAGGCACTTGGAAACTGGCTCCATTTCCTTCACATGCCTTTGTCCCTGGAAAAAGCCAGAGATTCATATTGACTTATGGAGACATGCTTCCCACCCCCAGCACAAGACTTCTCTCTTTGGGGGTTAGTAAGGGGAACTGGGCTTGATATAAGAGATCTGTTGAACCCACTTGATCAACATNACTGGCTCCATTTCCTTCACATGCCTTTGTCCCTGGAAAAAGCCAGAGATTCATATTGACTTATGGAGACATGCTTCCCACCCCCAGCACAAGACTTCTCTCTTTGGGGGTTAGTAAGGGGAACTGGGCTTGATATAAGAGATCTGTTGAACCCACTTGATCAACATGTTTAGAACAAGAAAGTCCACCACTGTCATTTATTTTTTCCCAAGAACCCTAGAATTAAGAGTAGGGAGGGACTTTAAGGTTTCCCAGTTGAATCTCCCCTACCACTCTCCTTGTCCCCCACGTTCCAGTCCTGACAGGTGACCTCCCAAAGGAGCGCACACACACACATCCCTAGTGAGACTTTCTGGCTATGATGAGCCCAAGCACTTGCCAATGTCACACCCTTTGACTCTTGACATCCCCAGAAACAGAAACCATAACACGGCAACATCTTTAAACAACAGGGAAGCCACGAAGTCCTCTTGCAGAGGCTGATTTCAGTTTCCTGCATTTCACTTTTTGATTTAAAAATTCTGTCCAATCCTTTCTGGCTGTAGACAAGAACGGGTGTTCCCTGCATATTCAGGCAGGGAAAGGGAGTCACACTCATTTTAAATCACACAGCCTTTTGTTTCCCCTCCTGCTCCACCCAGGATGGCCCTCTGCTCCCAGATCCTGGAAGCTATGATGAGGCTCATCCATGGCAGCATCACACCTCCCAAGTTCACGGTGGAGAAAAAAGCCCAGGAGGGACCAAAGGGAGATGCTATGGGTGTTTCTCCCCTCCCACTGCCTCCATTCAGTGCTGTATATGAATCAGACACCCGTCCTTCCCCCAGTGGAGGCCCCTAGCCTGAAACAGACCTTAGATGAAATGGCCTTGGTCACTATAACCCACTTCTGCCCTGGTGGCGTCGCTCAGAGAGAGGTTTCAGTGGAGTATGTCCAAATTGCATTTTCCTCTTGCAGCCCCAGAATCACACTTCAGATGCGCGTCCTCTGACGGAGATGGAAGGCAGCCTGTCCGCGTGTCTGAGCATGTCATGGCCATTCTGGCTCTGCCCACCAGCCCATGAGCTCCTCTCCCGAGGCAGTGTATTTCTCCCTTCTCCTCCACCTCCTGCCTCCAGCCCAACTTGTCAGCAGCCCCTTCAGGCAGCAAACGTAAAAGTTATTTGGCTTCAAAGGTCAGCTTGGTACGCATTCTTTGCCTCTGCCGCCAAAGTCCTACGAAAGCCAGGGGAGTGCAAGCCGTCCCCAGGCAGGCCAGCCCCGCTCCCACCCCCGTTCTCACTCCTTTACCAGCGCCCTCCTCGCCTGAACAGTGTCTTCAGCCAAGGAAGGACAGACGCTCACAGGCTGTGTTCCCACCGCCTTCCTCGCGCCGAAAAAGCTTGAGCGCCAAAGCTCGGCACACATAGTTGTTCAAGTCGTCCAGCAGAAGCCACCAAGGGGGTCAGATAGGAGACCTGGGGCTCGGGGGCTGACCCTTCGGTGTCCACGGGCCTCTGTGCTCGAGAGGCTTGACAGTGCAGCGAATGTAGCCTGGTTCAAAGTCAGGGAGGCTGTCTGGTTACATTCTCAGGCATTCATTTCTATTAATGAGGCACCTGTCCTAAAAATGCAGCTCTCAAATCAGGGTCCAGGGCCTTTGGCACCCTGGCAGATTCTTCCAGATGGTCAGCAGGCTGTCGCCTCCAATATTAATGCTTAAACTATGACAGCATCAACACCTCTGCTTCCAGCATGACATAACCACGTCCTTTCCTGGTGACATCTCTAAGAACCATGGACTGTCACCACTCGGGAACTTGGAGAGTCCCAACCTATCCTCACTTCACAGATGAAAAGCCTGAGACCAGGAGGCAGGAAGAGCCACGCCGTAGCCCTTGAGATTAATGCCAGGTAGGGCAAGAACCCCAGTGCAGATTTTCCTTCAGCTACACTGAACTACCTTAAGGAAATGCCTACTGTCAACCATAGACTTTCTCCCATTCAGGCCCAGTGAAGGGTTTTGCCTGACAAGGGTGGGTTCAGTAGCTAGACCGTGGGGAACTTTGCTTAAATCACTGGAGAACCTCTGTTGTTAATCAGATTAAATCCAAAGAGGATTTATTAAGTTTATTTTTCATTAGACAATATAAAACCAGCAAGTTCAAGGTCTTCTCAGTCTCAGAGGTCTAGGCTGTGTCTAGAACACTACAGTTTACTCACCCTAGTTTACGGCTATGATTCTCAACCGTTACTATGCATCAGAATCACCTGGAAGGGGTTCTAAAATGCAGTTTGCTGGGCCCTAGAGTTTCAGACTCAGGAATTCTAGGGCAAGACCCAAGAACGTGTATTTCATATAAATTCCCAGGTGACACCGCAACCCACTTTGAGAACCATGTACTCGAGTGTCACCAAGACGGACATTTCCATTTGCACAGTCCCCACTCCGTCCCCCAAGCTACACATTCACAGCTAATCCGCACTTGCGCAGTCGCCTCCCCTGGCTGCAACCTTATCTGATGGTTCTGCCCAATTATGGTGACTCGCTTGTGCTACAACATAATGTATTGCCCCATTAACAGATGGCTGAAGATTCAGGCTGGCCTCCTTCCCAAGATCGCCTGCACTGTGCTGTACAAGTTCCCCCAGTCCAGACAGAGCAGATGAACCAATGAGGGGTTTTTTAGACACCATCTTGACAGCAAGTCATTCCTGAAACGTTCCCATCACACCAGCTTTGCCAGGAATCATAGAAACCCACGAGTTATCACCGTCCAGAGATGGAGACCTTCAAGTCAGTGTCTGGGAGGCCCACAGAAATATCTAGTTTGTCTACTGGGGCCCGGTTGAATCTGAGGTCACGCTCCCAGTGGCCTTTGAAATGCGGCAGCTGAAGCCAGGTGTCATGACATCTGGTTTTCCTTAGTCAAAACAGTATTAAGAGAAGCTAACATTTATTGTGTCAGGTCTGTGCCAGGCTTTAAAAATAATTCCTGTGAACGGAGCTCTAAGGTAGATATCATTGTTTCCCTGGTTAACAGATGAAGAAACTGGACAGACTCCTTGGCCACGTGACTCCTTGTTCTCCTTCATCCATCTTCAACTTGCAGGGCTTTGCTTCATTTCCAGGCACTCTCCTGCTACAGGTACAAAAGTGATGACATCATTCGGGGGGACAGCCACTCCTACATAATGCATTGAGTCCCTCCCCGGCTCAGAGGAAGTTGGGTTGGCTCCGCTTTAGAAAGGGCAAGGCAGGCAGTTGCTCGTATCAATGGGTGTCTTCCAGCCTCCAGGGCTCGGCAAATCCCCTGCGACACCGGGTTGCTCAGTGGGACACAGCCAAAGCAAGAAAATAGGACCCTAACTGAGGTTGACCAGTAAAATAGCAGAGTAGGCTTAAGAGCGTGGCCGTGTGGGCTGAAGCCAGGATCCACGGTCCGCTCACCTCGGGCTAGTCCTGTGGCCTTAGAAAGTCTGTCCAGTTTCCTCATCTGTAAACCAGGGAAACGGCGGTACCTGCCTTAGAGCTCTGTTCACAGGAATTATTTTTAAAGCCTGGCACAGACCTGGCACAATAAACGTTAGCTCCTCTTAACACTGTTTTGACTGAGAAAAACCAGAAGGCGTGACACCTGGCTTCAACTGCCGCATTACAAAGGCCACCGGAAGTGTGACCTCAGATTCAACCAGGCCCCTGCGGACAAACCAGACCTTTCTGGGGGCCTCCCAGACACCCGGTTGCTCACTCATCTCCAGCAGCACGGGCCAGAAACTGGCCCCCAGCCGGGTGCACTTATTCCTCTCACATGAGGCTTCTTTGGCAGCATTCTAGATAATCCAACTTGGCCTCTCATAAGCGTCCATTTTAAGCCACAATGCAGGCTCTGACAGAATACGTCTGCTGACCTCAATGCTTCTCCTATTGCTGGCATCACTAGAACTCTCCTTGGAGACAGGAACTCCAACCCGCAGCCAGGCATCCGTTAGAGGTTTTTTTTCCCTCAGTCACCATTTCACTGGTGCACATTCATCACCTGACCCTGACAGGAAGCTGCCTGCTATAAACCCAGTTAAAGAATCTTCAAGGAATTCTTCCCAAACTACAGCAAATGAGCTGCTGTCTAAAGACAGACTAGAGGCTACTTGACACTACTTAAGCCCTACTCACTACTTAAGCCCAGCTCCTAGCCAACTAATTGGCAAGTCTGTTCTGTGGCCCTGACCTCAGTGCTGGAAAAACTGTGAGGACTTGAACTAGTTAATAAAACTTAGATCTGGGGGCTTCCCTGGTGGGCTCAGATGGTAAAGAATCTGCCTGCAATGCCGGAGATGCGGGTTCAATCCCTGGGTCAGGAAGATCCCTGGAGAAGGGAATGGACAGAGGAGCCTGGCAGGCTACAGTCCATGGGATTGCAAAGAGTTGGCCACGACGGAGTGACTAACACTTTCACAGATTTGCAAGAAACAAAGGCTCTCTCCAAGTATGGTCAGGATGAATTGTCGTTGGGAAGATACAAGGAGTAGGGCAGGCTAGGACCACAAAGCTGTCACACAGGAGGAGCTACACGGCCCCCATTTCCTTTTTCTTTCCTCCCCGGCACCACCACTTTGCATTCAGCATCACTCGCCATCTTCCCTCTCTGCTGGCCACCATCTGCTAACTTCAGTTAGGACGAAATCATGATATTTTAGCTCAGGAACCCCCCACCGCCAGCTCAGCATCCCAATCCCAAACTCCCGAGGGAACAGAACCCTCAGCCTGACTCATCTATTTTAAGCTCTAGATTACAAACCAGGATGTGCCTGGGCAGCCGAAGCTGGACTTCCGTCCACTCAACAAGGATGACGGGAAGGGCAGCTTCTCTCAGAACGAGGTGGGGTTAAACAGGGAGGGGTATAAAAGAAGAAAATAATTAAATTCCTGATTCCAGGCAGAAACCCGTCCAGCCCAGCACTTCCCCACCCAGAGTTGTGCCAAGACCTAAGATTTCTGACCGGCAGAACAGCAGCCAAATGCTAAGTATGGAGAGTGAGCCTGGTCTGAGGGCTCTTCAAAGTGGGACAGAGATTGAATCTGAGTCGTATTTCTTCCTTAGCTGGAGACACTGTCCCTTCCTCTGGGTTGGAGGAGCTGTACGGTAGATCATGTTTCTCTAACCATACAGTCGATGTTGGGGGATGGACGATAAAGGATGGAGGGGAAGAGGAGTCAGATGAGATGACCACATCTCCCGCTGTTTGGAGGTGTTTCAGAAGTCTCCCCTCTCCTCCCTGACCTGGCCAGGAGAGGAGGAAGCAATGGGAAGGAAATGACCCCAGTAACGTCTCAGAGGGATAATGCTGGGTCATGGATACCCCAGAAAGGGGCATGCGAGGGCCAACCCAGCTCCTCTTACCTAGAGACGGGGCCCCACCTGGTCAATACCCAGCCAAGAAGGAAACAGGGGAACACACGCCATCACTTTTCCAGCTTGTCTGCCAAGACCTGGACACTTCAGAAGTGGTCAGAAGACCCAGAAGTGCCAAGAACAGCAAGGGTAAGAGCCTCATGAAAGCTGCACCCGGCCAGTGGCCTAGGAGTTCTTAAGCCAGGACACAGCCAAGAACCTCCCCAGCTGCTGGAGATGATGGTTTGGGGCCGTGGCAGGAACACGTGGCCAACCTGCAAAATCCTGCCATGCAGCCTCGCAGAGTTAGGTGGAAGGCAGAGCAAGTGAGGAGACGGGGCATGGCGGTGGGACCCGGTGTGTGGCTGAGCTCCAAGGAAACAGAAGGCCTTCTCCAGCACCCCAGCTCACAGCAGTGGCAGCCTCTTGTATCGATTATGCACGGCGGCCACTGAGCAGACAGGCCGGCTGGGCAAGGGCCGAGGCCTACTGGATAATTGATGTCCTGACATTGGCATTCACAGAGCCACGGGCAGAGTTCAAAGGAAAGTGCTAGAGAACAGACACTGGAGACAGAAGCCAACTGCCACGCTTCTTCAGCTTCCTGTGGGCGGAGCAGAAAGGTCTGTAAGGAGATGGCGCAGAGTGATGCCAAAATGCACGTGTGTGTAGGTTACACAGCTCCCAGTGCCCACAGCCGCCCTGCCCGAAGCTCCGGGCAGGCTCCTCCAGGACCAGTGGATTGTCAGCACCTGGCCATCGCTCCCAAGTCAGGCTAAGTGAGGGACCTCCTTGGAGCCCCTCTGATTACCTGTGGCTGCCTCCATCAGAACCTTCTAACTCACCCATCAGTTCAAAGCATTTCTCCCAATGCAGTGGAGAAGGAAGCCTTCTCCAATGCACTTAACACAGATGAACCTCCCATTAGGGTCAAACAGCTCCCCGAACCCCTCCTTCATAGCTTTATCCCAGTTTGTACTGGGATTTTCAGTACCTCTTTTCTCACTCTCCCTCCCCGCCCCACAATGTAAGCTCCATGAAGAAGCGGGCTTGTGGGCCCTTTTCACCACTGTACCCCGACCCCCGCACCTGCCACAGTACCTGGCCTATGTGGAAACTCAACGCTCACTGACTTAGTAAATGAATAAGTGAGTCCTACTACACCATTTTACTGTTGTATTAATTCCCCTTTCCTCCCAGCTCGACTGCGCGATCCTTTGGGGCAAGGACAGCATCTGACTTGTCTTTTCTCTCCGGCACAAGAAGGGGGGTGAGGTCAAGCGTCTCTGGCACCCTTGGACGGTGCCAGATGGATTATTTCCCATCACTGAGATGAACCGAACAGCTCACCTCAAGTTCCTTCACCGTGCTTAGTGTAATTCCTAAGCCATAACAGGTGCTCAGCTATTTTCAGAAAATTTACCTTTCACAGAGCCCACACCTGAGACTGGGAATCAATCATAGACTGGGAATCTATGCCAAACAGTGGCAAGTAGGTCCCAGGTGGTCATGACACTCCACAGCAGCCCCTCCTGGGCACCCAGCATGGACAGAAGTAGTATTTAGAGCAGAAGGAGCCCACCCAGGGGGTGGGAAAGCTGAGCATCAGCCCACCCCCCACCCCGATACTTTCTGGCTGGGTGACATAGAGAAAGCATCAAACTTCCGAGTGGACAGTTATCTCTAAAAGTGGAAGAAATTTCCCCCGGGCCCAGAGGTACTAAATCTACCATCCGGTTTTATGGCGACTAAGTACAGCTGCTAGTCGTATGGACCCAAGTTTGAGGCCTAGTGTCTCCAATTTTCAGCTGGGACCTTGGATAAGAGACGTGAGTCTCAGTATGCTCATCTGTAAAATAGGGCTAACAAGAGGTTACAAGGACGGGATAAGATGATACATGAAAAGGACTTTGTACAAATGAACACAGATAGTTAATTACTGATGGCAGCAAGTTACAGTGGAAAGACTACAGGCTTGAAGGGAAAGCCACTCCAGTTAGCTGGCTGCTAACGGACAAGCTAGGTTTTAAGGTTCAGCATCCTCCTCTGGAAAGGGAAGGAAACAAATCTGTTTCTCCCTTCGCTGGCTGAGCTCCCTCCCATCCAGGACACCTGCACTTGCTGTTCTGTGTGGGGCAGGCACACGCACATACCCCACACAGCGTTCCCGTGGCTCTCTCATCACTCAGATCTTAGCTCAGATGTCATCTTCCCTGCAACCCTTCCAAGAAACCCATCTGCCCTTTATCCTATTTTATTTCCTCCCTGGTAGTCACTTCCGGTCGGAAATTGTCTACTTTTTATGTGTTTATGGTCTATCACTCTTCTCACTAGACTCTCAGCTCCATGAGAGCAGAAAACCTGATTTGCGCTCAGCTCTGCTGTATCACTGGAGCCTAGAATGCCACCTTTCAGATACTATGTGCTCAGCAAATGCTGAATGAATGAGTGAACCCCTGAACACCCTCCAGGATCACGGTGAAGACAAATGGATAATGCACAAGAAAGTGCCAAGCGCCGTGCCTGATTCAGAGGAGCCTCTTCGTGCTCATTTTCCCTGCTTTTCCTGTGAACTCAGCTTTTGAGAACTATAGTCCTTAAATATTATCTCAGCTTGAGATTTAAAACTTACATAAACTGAGCCAAGGTTACCAGATGGGGGGTGGGGGTGGAAAAGAGAAGGGGGAGCAGCCATAATTAACCTCTCTGTGCAAATCTCCACCAAAAGCTTCTTAACACCTCTGAAATATCAGAGCAACCGAGCCTCCCAGGATCCCCTGAGCGCTCCGGAAGACAGGTCATCAATTGAGCCATGACCGCATCTGCACACGTTGCACATCAGACACAAAGACAAATGGCTCTCAGACCAGTGCCAAGGGGTCAGCGTCAGCCAGGGTGTAGATTCCAGGCTGGGCCCCCCCAGAGGGCTGGGGGGCTGAAATGCAGACCCAGTCAGGCGTCACCCAGGATGGGAACTGAGAGAGTCGCTCCAGGACACTAGAGCACCCCACTCCGCCCTGTAACTACGGTCCCCTCCCCCTGCCGTCCATCTCTGGAGCCCCTCTGCTCCTCTGGCACGTCTCACACCCTCCTGCTCTTAACCACCAGCGCGGGTGTCTCCCCACTCCTCTGGCACGTCTCACACCCTCCTGCTCTTAACCCACCAGCGCGGGTGTCTCCCCACTCTGCCCAAGGGCCCAGGCCAGCGTGGCGGATGTGTCTGTCCTCCCTAGCCCCTGCCATGTGCAGCCAACCACCCCAGGCCAGGCTCTGACTGCCAGGGGCCAAAGGTGGCGAGGACCTCACCTTGCCCACACTTTCACCTACATTCTGAGTGACTGAGCTACAGCTGCCCCCCAAATTCAGAAAGGCAAGACATGGGAGGTCAACAGGGGGGGGTCCTCCAGGGGGACTCCCTCCCCATAGGCTGAGCCTAAACCCTAGATACCAGTCAGAACTCACAGCCCTGCCCCTCTCCCAACTCTGCGGGACCAAGATGTGAAAAACGCCAGGTGTGAACCTCCCTTTTAAGTGCCAAAGGAAAAGCTCTGTGGCTCTCTATACTCAAACGCCACGTGGCCTATCAAAATGCCAAAGCAAGGTTGCAGCGGGGTTCATCTGTCATTTCACTTGGCTCATTTTACCCAGAAAACCCTTACCACTGGGAGGAGACAGACTGGGATGGGCATCACGCCCCTGCCCCAAGCCCAGTTTGCATTATCTCCATGGACTAGAGCATGAGCTGCGTCTCCACTCCATCCCTTTGGGGCAAAATCCAAAGGCAGAAGGAAAGAATTAGCCTGAGGGCCAGTTACAGAAAAAAAGCACTAGATAGAAACACAGAGAGCACGGCTCTCAAGCCATCACACATCACAGGGCCTGGGGAAGAGGCTTCCAAGGCCAAAGGCTGACAGATGACCTTGAACTCTGTCTTTGAGCCAGTTCAGGGGTATCCTTGACCCCTTTCAGTCCCATTTTCACATGACACTCAAGTTTCTTGGTGAAGCTAAGTTCTTTTACAGGACAGGGGTCCTTAACTTCCACTCCAGTGGGTTCCTGGAGTAGCCTGCAATTCCTAAATGACATCGCCCTGACTCTCAGACCACTTCATTGGTTGTTTTTCAGACCTCTTCTCTCTAGCTTTACATTCGTAAAGTATACTGTATCCCAAGGTCCAGCCATACCAAGCTGCTATATGACTTCACACTATCCTTAACCTCTTTGAGCCTCAGCTTGTGTATCTTTAAACTGCAGGGTTAAATTAAACAAGGTTCAGAGTTTCATTTTAGCATGAATATTCCACCATTTCATGGTCATTTGAAAGACCATCTGCTGGAATCATCTGTGATAATGTTACCTACTTTATCAGAATCGGACCTGAACATTTTTGCCTTCCTGGGTCCCAAGCTGAACAGACTCTCCAAAGTTTCCTTTAGGTGGGTAAACACTCTGTCAGTCCATTTCCCCTCTTCATATTCTTATTCAAATAGAGGTGGGAGACCAGGAAGGTAGGAGGCGTTGGGTGGATTGAGGAGGAACTGGGAAATACTGGTGCGTGCCAACTTCTCGTAGGGAAAAGAAAAATGCAGAAGTCCAGGCTCCGTGGCTGACACCTCTCGGGGCCTCGCTTACCGCTCTCCCTTTNTCTGTCAGTCCATTTCCCCTCTTCATATTCTTATTCAAATAGAGGTGGGAGACCAGGAAGGTAGGAGGCGTTGGGTGGATTGAGGAGGAACTGGGAAATACTGGTGCGTGCCAACTTCTCGTAGGGAAAAGAAAAATGCAGAAGTCCAGGCTCCGTGGCTGACACCTCTCGGGGCCTCGCTTACCGCTCTCCCTTTTGAAACATGTGAAATCTTCCCTCGCAATCTGGAGCCACGCCACCCTCCCCAGGAGATGAGTGCTGATGCCAAGCTTCTGAGGGCTACTCGCATCAGCGCCCTGGGAGCCACTCCCCACACTGATCCCTCCCTCACCCAAGATCCAATTCATCATCAACCCCAGTCAAAGGCACCACCAAAACACGTCTCAAGTCTGCCAGCTGCCGCCCACACCACTGCCCCCTCTCCATCTCTAGCACCTTGCAAAGTGTCTGGACCCAGCAGGTGCTCCATAAAGATCTGTTGAATGAATGGAATCCAGGGGGACTTCTTCCCTGGGAAACAGAACTGAGAGACAGGCTACTTTGCAGGGCAACCGTGAGTTCGGTATTTCCCATTCAGCTAAAGCACAAGTAAGCAGCCCACCTCAAACCCCGCACCATCGCCTGAGTGAAAAATTCCTCTCCTCCTCCTTCCTGCTCGGGTCTCAAGACTCGGGAGTGGCAATGAAACCACAGGCATCCCCTCACTCTGTGGATAAGACCTGAGTGGACGTATCGGTTTAACATCTGAGCAGCGCTAATTCCCAGGAGCCATCTCCTGCCCTTATGCAGGGTAACAATATCCAAACAGCAACAGACCCTGCAGCCACGCGCATGTGCGGCCACACACACACAGACACACCATGCTCCAGCCGCAGAAGAGGGCAGGGTTGTAACTCAGACCCTCTGCTGGGGCATCATGGTTCCACCTCCACCGGGATTCTAAGATTCTGCACTTCAGTTCCCTGACATTGGTGTGCTCTTCAAGAATACAAACCCTACCCTCAACCCATCCCCAGTCCCCATCCCTGGGGCCAGATACTTAGAGTTTACACGCAGCTCAGAGAGGAGAAGGGGTGATTTAAGATCCCTGTTTACTCTAAATTTCGGGAATTCCACATTCATCTGTAGGGAGTCCCTTGCCACAACAGTCCTGAGCTACAGAATAACGTGGATGGCCACCTGGGGCCCCTGTCACGCCCATTTCAGGATGGCCCTCTTTATTTCACATGGGTGGTACCAACTCCAAATTTCCAATGCCATCACAGGAACATTGGACCTGTCTGGTCCAGTCAAAGACACAGAACCAGACCCTCATCTGGCCATGTGGAAGAACAACTCTGGGGGCAGGCAGATCCCCCAGCCTCCTCCCACAGCTCCATCTAATGCACTTCCACGCTGGCCCTCCCGCCTGTCTGTTCCGACCGCTCCGGGAGCACGTTTCATTGTGGCTACTGGCACAGACGCTGGAGTCCAGCAGCCGGGGTTTGGATCACAAGCCACTCCCGAGAGGTATCCCTGGAGAGCTCACTCCACCCCTCCAAGCCTCTGTGCTCTCATCCATAAAAGGCAACTCACAACTCGCCGCCCGCACAAGCTTGCCATGAGAATGAAGCGCGGTAACTACTGTAGGTAAAGCTCCTGACCCCGGTAAGGGGTCCCTCCATGGCTGGCAGTCCCCAGCCTCCAGCCCAGCCCCACCAACCCCAGTTACCACGCCGCTGGCCCTGAAACACAGTTCTTGCAGCCTTAAAGAAAGCTCCATCCAAGTTAGATGCTTTGAAAAATAACCAAATTAAAGGGAAATGAACTTCCCTTGTAGCTTTCCTGAGGTGAGACCCTTATCTGATGCGAAACAAACGGCTTTCTTACTATATGAAAGAGAGTCACCGATGAGGCCGAATCCTGCCAACTCCTGGTCTCGCCGCCCTGCACCAGGCAACACCGTTGGTGTCAGTGTCATTGTGCTACCCGTTTCCTTAATAATATCCTTCCCGTGTCGCCCACTCCTCCCAGTTCAATCCTCCCCCCAAGAAAGAGCACCTGGGCGTCGGAGGACAGTCTGTGGGGTGGGTACCCTGACAGTGACAGAGGCTGCCTCTGGGAGGAGGGATTCCTGCTGATCTCCATGTTCTTCATGGCTTTCTCCTTCTACTGAATTTTGCTTTTGTTTT